>JAHZMT010002699.1:0-37279 GCA_027743785.1 Sinhomidia bicolor
ATTGGCCATGAATGATAATTATGATGACAAACTATAATGACCAGTCTTTTAGAGATGCTTACTTCCATCCTCATGAAGCAACACAACAAGCATCACCAACCACTACTGCAACCACTGATCTAATTTCTTTCGTTTTCTTCTAGTTTTTCAAACGTTTAATTCATCATGTTTTGCGTTTATTAGCTTTTCAAATTTATGACTTGTTTGGCTAGTTGTTTTTGTACGATTTCAGTTTCGTTTTCACTGTCAAGACAAAATGTAAAGCTGTAAAAAAATTACGTAGGTGCTAAACAGGCGAAAAATATAAAAAAATGCGAATCTAAACTAAACTATTAAAGAATAAAACGCAAATGAATGATAACAGCGTAGTAAAATTGGTAGGTAGGCTTTAAAAAATCATCACACGTCACAGACCAATAGAAAATGTAATTTTCGTCTGATGAGGTAGTCGCTTAAAAAGTAGTGTGTGGGTAAGAGCAAAAAAAAGTTACAATTTGGATTCTTACAAGTAAATATTATTTTTTTCAGTTTAGAAAATATTCCGTGTAAAAAATTAATGAAGCTTTAAATTTTCCAATTATTTTTTCAAGTTATCTCATTGTCACTGATGCGTAAATTAAGTTTAGTAAGATAAATAGTGTTGATGGTGATGATGATGATAAAAGTGTTCAAGGGAACCATACTGAAACCGAAAGTGCAACAGTGGTTTTTATAGTTGATGTAATAGTCATTTAACGAACTACTGTCGCATGCTTAATGACACTGGTTGCTGAACTTTATAACAGCTTGAAATTTTTAACGTTTTCCTTTCTTTTTTTATTTTTATATAGTGATAAGGGTTTGGTAATAAATATTATAAAATAGTAGAAATGTGATAATATTTACAGGTTGCAATAAAAACATTAAAAAAAATTAAAATGGCAATAAAATGGCAGTAAACTGTGCTCAGTGCACTTTAATGATAAATTACAACATTTACTTAGGTAGTGGTGGTGGTCGCGGAAGGATGTTGTAAATGCAGCAAGTTCAATTTATCGGAAAATGTACAAGAGTGAAATTCTTTCTGCAATTAGGTACAAAATGAAATGACAAGTAAATAATAATGGAAGAGCATTGTATGCAAAATATCTGATGGTAAAATATCATGCAATGCACTAACCTATGATTACGATTACTTTAATACTAGTACAGCTATTTAAAGTCTCATTTGTGTAGAATGCTTTCATCGTGACAACATCTCCATAGAAAAGGAAAAGGACTGTAAGCGATCGCCACCACAAACAAAGTACAGTTGTGAGTGTCTTTGCCTCGGCACCTAAAAATGAGCATGTAAGCGTTTAAAAGCCATGTAAAAGCAAATCTAAAGAAATTGTACAAAACCCGAGTTGGTTTTTAATGAAAGATGGTGATAACATGAAATTAGAAGAGACTGCTCATCGTGTAAGCCCTCTCCTTTGAGATTTCTTTACGGATGTACGAATAGCTAGTTGTTAGACTGTCAGTGTGTGTAATGCGTAAACGAGCAATTTGCTTTGACATATTTTGTCGCGTGTTTGTAGCAAAAAAAGGTGATAAATCTTTATTTCATAAACTCTACATACCTGTCGTCAAGCAATATCAACAAAAATAAGAACATTATGAAAAATCAGTTTTGCCTTGTGCGGGTAACGATCACCAAAGTGGATCACTTCTTTGCCAATAATGTACGCATTCTAAAGAAACCTGAGACGTGAGGAGGGGAGGAATTAGAAACTATTCTGGTGTGAAATGATTTGCATGATGTGCAATGCTCAATTTTTTTTCCTTTTGAAATTCTCTACTGTACTAAAACCCGTCGTTAGTTTGGCAACTTTCTTTACTCTCTTTCTCGATCTCGTTTATAAAAATCAATTATACACATACATGCACACAGTGTTAGAAGTGATTATCTACTACCTACTACTTTGAACAGTATCGTTCTCACTATTGTGGTCAACTCAAGCTTGCATTGGGCGTGTCTGTACTACTACCGCAGTATCATTACCAATTTTAAAAAGTTATCCTCTGCCATATATTTATTTGTATATTTAAATAAATTATATTAAGCCTTTTATATATACTCATGGAAGTAACACTAGTTCATAAAAAGATGCCAGTATTTAAGCCGTTTCGTCATTTATTCAACATTTGGCAATACAATCTAGTTCACTTTTTTACTTTATCAATTACCAAGAATATATCAGCGATCACTAAATAAGGCAAAAATAAGAGTTTCTACGAATTTCTGTTGATAAATATCAGAAAGCTTATAACTTATAAAACATTATTTTTGTTGTCACCTGTAAAGGTAGGTAATTGAGGATAAAATGGAATATGGGTATTCATGCATAAGGCATTGCACTATCAAATCATTTGTCATTGCATATCCGCCTTACCATCATCAATGCTGATACTGAAAGGAAAGCAGTGCAACATCATCAACGTCGTGACGCTGTGGTCAACAATGAAATGTGATGTTATAATTTACTATTTATCACTTTGGAAGGAATAGGATGCAGTAGTAGTAATAACGTTACATTTTGGGATCAGTTGACCGTAAACAATATTTTTTTTATCTTCTTCTTTTACCTACTCATATCACTACATCAACGCAACGACAACTACTAGGCAATTTGCAGTTAAAATAATATTATTATTCATTGCGTATGCATTATTGTTCTTATGGACAGCTCACATTTTTACTGGCGATAATATGTCGTCCTACTTGCTTCCACTTTTGCCGACCAACTTCACACGACATTCAAGTGAGTGCAAGAAGCATCAATACAAAGTAAAACGGAAGAAACCACGATGGCACGATAATTTTCGGTTGGACTCGACTCTGACTGACTGACTGCTGAGTAGTGTGCCAACACCACACACACAAATATTACCACTTTAATGTGTATTAGCTTATGGGAAGAATAAATAAACGTGGTCACTGATTGTCAGTCATTATCTCTTTTTGTCGCTTTTATTACCATTATCTTACTTTTTACGTCCATTCTGGTAAAATTATTGTGTTCGATGCATGTGATGATGTGCGTAAAGTAAAACAAAATGTGTAGAGAGACTGTGTTGCCCAAAATGCAAACTCTGCAAACACAGCATAAAAATAAATGATGGCATTCCCATTGCAATCAAAAAAGGAAGCTGAATGACTAACCGCAACAACATACCCATCATCATAGAAAATATGTAGAAAACTTTATACACTTTATTACAAGACAGCACATGGAAGAATGCTATGTTTACGTAAAGCTTTATCTATAGATAAAGCTCCGTATAAACATAGCATTATTCTATGAAGACAGCATACTACTCATCTAATGAAATCTACTACTTTTTTTATCATTATTTATCCACATTCCCCAGTGAATATTAAAAGTAATCATTCACAAATAATTAAGTAAAACATATCAACAAAAGGACAGATCATATAAGCAATGAGTGAAAATTATACAAATTATGAAGAGATTTTCTGTAAAGTGTCAAAAACTAACAAGGACAGCTTAAATAAGGATGTTTGACATTACTAAATGATATTTTATTAAGTAGCAAAGCATTGAGCTACTTTATGCGAATATCTGTGTCTGTCCGTCCGTCCATCTGTCCGTGAACACGATAACTCAAAAACTATAACAGCAATTCAAATTCTGTTTTCACTAGTCGATAACTGAACTGAAGGGCCAGCCCTGGTCCCATTTCCAAAATCCTCACTTATCAGAAACCGTTAAAATTTAACGGTAACTTGAACATACGAGCATATATATATAATATTATTCTAGAGTACCCAGTATAAAGGAAAGAAAAAGATTATTGCGGTACTGGTGATGGTCATTTAATATTTTTAGCATTCCAAAATAAATTGTGTTATTCTGGTTTGACTAAGCCTTTGTACAACATAAGCGCACCCTTTTATGGATGGCCAAAAAACTTACTACAAGTACAGCGTTTTACAGCTTTTAGCTGTCGGTTAAATAATTATTCGTTAAATATGACAATTTACAATAGTACATTGGAATAAGAAACCTTGTGTGTATAACGTCTCCATCTTGTTTATTTATTTTTTACTGCAACATAACATTTTATTTTATTATTTCAAAACTATTCTTCCAAGGCAAGAAAATCGCTAATAGTTTACATGGAAACTCCTTTTTAGAGCATGAAGAAGAAAATCTGATAAAGAAGTCAGCAAGTGTTATAATATGTCGCTGCATAAATAAAACTGCAAATTTGTTCCTAGGCAATTGTCTGTTTTTGGCATGAGCGATTTTTTTCTTTATCGTTATTGCTTTTCATCATTATTACAAGTCACCACCCCAATGACCTCCGGGTTCCGCATTTACTATTTAATACTTTCTTGCACCTCCATAACGATAAGTACTCTAATGACTTTTAAATACTTTAGCATGCTTTTAGGAACCAATGTATGTATGTATAGGTATATACCTATATATATAAATATGTTGTCATTTGTGCACTTCTTGTGTGCTAACTCCGAACAAATCATTCTTTAACTGTACTTACCTAAAAGAAGGGAGCAAATGTTATTTTTTTGATGTTATACTACTAAATGGTGAACAGAAGAACTTAAATTCTTTAAGGTAATGTAAACATATCCTAATTGAAGCTGAACCTTGTGCTTCGTTATCATCATTGCCATATCTCAAAAAGCGATAATCATTTTAATAAGATTTAATAAATAAATTGCAGCGCTCAAATTTAACTAAATCATAGTGCCGCAACACAATAGAGGATGCTGTACCTTTTCAAGTTTGAAAAAGGAAAAGTCAAGGAATCTGCTGTAAGATTAATTAGAGTCGACATTGATTTGCAGTTTGGTTGTATCTTATTCCAATAAAAACAATGAGGACCAAACTCCTCCCAAAATGTTTACCTGTATTTTTGCTTATTAGCGAGCAGATACATTGCAATCTGTATAAAGGTGTGTTATTAAAATTCCCAGCCATCTTATCGTTTTTTAAGGATGTGTCTATATAACCAGTTGATCTAGTAATCACTGTACTCGCTCTCGTTACTCTAATTTATTAATCTTTCATTATCCAAAAGACCAGGAGCAATTTCCTCGATATTTTATGGAAATGCCATTCCCGATCGATTCACGCTTCTGAAACGATTTATAACTCATTAAGGTGGTGGTGGTGGTAACCCTCTAGCGCCATTTAGAATGCTGTGCAGTTGCTAGTAATAAAAAATATCTACACAAAAATCTTCTCAACGATCATGACATAACTATATACAAATTCTACTCCTCTCTTCACACCTTGATCAAATCAGACAACTAATCATCTCTTGTTGAGGAAAATAGACAAGTTCCCAAGCAATTGCCTCCCACCTACATTCTTTATCGAACCATAATTTGACAAGTTTAAAGAGAGAGAGAGAGAGAGAGAAAGTTAATTGTTGCAAAAAATGCTTTTGGTAATAAATTACTCAAAGAAGCGAGAGTAGTATAATGATCATTAACTATTGAAAGTGATCTTAAAAATTATTAAATAATAACATTTTGTATGCTTACATACATCCTCTATTTTATTTGCAATTTGACTTGCATGCGTTTTCAAGATGATTTTTTTTCTCTTCTATTTATCGTCTTTTTATTGTTGCATCATCATCATCATGACTAGCCGGCACCCTCTACAAAAATAATAAAACTTTTTCATCTTAAAAAATTATCACACTGTTGCCTTTCTTCTGCTTCACAACAATAACAATTACAAATTAATGTCGATGTTGGTTTGAGTGCACGCCCATACTTAAATGCCTTATCTAGCAGCCCAAACTATGGGGGCCTATAGACTATAAAATAAAAAAATAACAAAAATAATGGGTAATGGCATGCACGTTATTCTCGTTATATGTCCACTGACTAAAAGCTATGACTAACTGAGCTAAACAAATCCTAATAATCTTCATCGCTATTTTTATCAGAGAAAGATTATCACATTTTACATTAAACAATTTTTTCAGCAAACAGCTATAACCATGTAAATAAATAGATGCCTTTTAAATATTCAAATCCCTGAAACTTCTGTCTTCGTTTTTATTAGATTTTTTCTCGTATACCTAAACATCTAGACACGTATACTTGATGTCACCGTCTATTTTTATGTTTTGAAGCAAAAACAAAAAGAGTCTAATCAATA
Organism: Sinhomidia bicolor; assembly: GCA_027743785.1. NCBI lineage: Eukaryota > Metazoa > Arthropoda > Collembola > Entomobryomorpha > Entomobryidae > Sinhomidia > Sinhomidia bicolor. The sequence goes on from JAHZMT010002699.1 coordinate 6,189, forward strand.
TGCACACAATAAAAGGCAGACACACGCGTATTGGTCTTATCAGATTTAAAAATCACAAAACTAATAATTAGTATTCTAAACATTGAATGAAACAATATTTTACCTTGGCATCTGCCTGTTTTGACAAAATACAAATTTAAAAGAGTGCTCTTTTTTAAAAGTATAGATATATGCGAAAATAACCTTTTATTACTGCCTTTTGTAATGACTACAAAAACCTTTTTTTGATTCTCATTGAATTTTTATTTGTTATAGGCCTTTTCTTATCTGATTTGTAGATATTACCTACTCAAACTCTTCTCTGTTTTACTTTTTTATTTGTTTGTTTAATACATTTTGCTATTTTTATTACTTTTATTATTCAAGAAGACGACTTGGTAATAAAACATGATACAATGTTAGATATTTATTCACAAGGACTTTTTGTAATAACTTCTGCTTTCTAAAAAACGCAATTAAGTATAAAGCGTTTTGTATTTGAATTGTGGTTTGCTTGAAGAGCATAATGTATACACTCATTTATCATTGTATTTATTAGGTTCTATAATATTGTATAATAATAATTCATGTATAATAATAATATGCAGTACGCACTGCTACGAGGATGACACACATGTCTGGAATTTGTATAGATTTGTTGCTCTATCATCAGTCGAAGCATTTACTCCTACACACACACGGTTTGCCGGCGGTGGTGGTGACGCTTTTATGTTTTATTTTTTTGTTGCATCAAAACTTGACCTATGAGTGACACGACAAAAACAAATGGCAACCTCTCCGCCCTTACCTATCCACCCACCACCTCACACGATGCCGACGAACATGACATTCCAATAGAGCTAGGCTGCAAAGAAAAGAAGACTAAATGTCGCACACGGTGACATAGACAAATTGTGATGTTGTACAAGGCAATACATAAATGATTGACGATGATCAATGAGTTTGGTATTGGTGGTCCGAGTAAAAAAACCAACAAAAAAATAGCAGCTGCAATGATGCAGTAGTAATAATGCATAATATTTCAGTAAGATGACATAATCGAAAAAAAGTTTAAGCTAAAGTGAATGCAAAAAAGTTCTCGTGAGAAATGATCATGTTTTTTTCTACTGTCATCATGATGGCTTTTGGTCTTTTTGATACAATAAAATATTGAAACAAAATCAGTAAAAAAACTAGTAAAACTTTCAAATCAATTTGGCAACTTTTATAAGTCGTAGTAAGTATTAGTACACGCCATAAAATGAAGTTATTATTGCTAAGTATACATACTATATAATAATATTTAACATTAAAGCTCTAAAAAACAGAATAAAAACAGGCGCACTTAAAATTCTGTACACATTCAAAAGGCGATGGTCAGTCTGCTTTACACACACTGGAAGAATGCTAATACGCACGCGTGAACATAAAAGGAAGTACATTAAAGCCTGTCGGTTTGGCCTAAAAGATTTTTTGTTACTTCTTCAGTGGAGGTAAAAGTACTCAAAAAGTTATGATAGGACGTGGCAGAGTCGATAATAACAAACTACTAGTTTTTCTGGAGCTCATCATCATAACTTTTTTATTACAACAATCTTAAAACGTCCCACTTGACTTGATTGTGGCGCAAATAAACACAATAATATATATGCAAACACACTCAGCTTGAAAACGATTACTGGTGGTGGAGTGCAATGGTGATAACTTACTTCATTTTTATTTGGTATTATTTTGCAAATATTTAGTTAAATTAACTTTCATACATAAAATATTAAAAATTCAAGGGTGGGCACTTTCTAAACTACAGACGGCGTCATGCAAAAAAAATCATTTTTTTATTTAGAATACAGTGCAGTATTTTCAAGAGTGATTTTTTACGAGAGACAGTTTTTTAGCCGAAAAAACTTAATCATAATATTTAAATCTTTGAGTAAAGTGAAATAATCGGCATTGCCCAAATATCGTCTTGTTAGTCACTCTGTGTACAGTCTTGGGTGCCAATAAAAGGCTGAGGGCGAAGGGTAACGAATAATTGGCATAAAATTATGTATACATATTATTTTATCAGGGTGCTAATGGTGGTATCATGGACGAGCAGCAACATTTTTTATGAGTAATACTAAACAGCAGAGAGGTTGCTGTTCGCAGTGAAGATGTTTCAGGTATAAATAATCCTGCGTGTGATGTAATAGAAGGTTTTATCCGAGGATTACCTTATTTGGTCAACATGCGCGAACCAAGATGATCCACTGCGGACAAAAAAGGGAATTTGTGACTTCTTTTCTCTTTTGCAAAATAGCTTGTATTCTAAAGTGAAGAAGATGATGATGATTCTTGCTGCTCGTTTGAAATGTAAGTAGTAGTAGTAGTATGACGGGACAATAGGGATAGTGGAGGAGGAGAGCACAAAATATATGTAAAAAATTGGATACACAACATGTTACCTTCTGTTTACACTTTTGTTCTGTTCATCGACTGTTCTACTATATTATTATTTTCATTATCACCCAATAATGGAAATTGGGGTACATTGTTACACCTTTTCACGGAACAACAACAACTGCAACAACAGCGTGAAAAATTGAGATGCTCAAATTGTAACTGGATGTATACACGGATGTTATTTGGTCGAATATAGAAATTGCACGGAAAGCATTTGGGTGACATGACACATTTTACGTTGCCCAGCATGTCTCGTTTCAAATATGAACACGATTTTTAAAGCTTTTACAAGAAATTTAATTTTGTTGCAGTTCGCGTGGGAGGGTGTCTTGTTACAAGCGGAATCGACCATGAGTCAATGAGCAAAATAAGGCATGGAAATGATTTGGTTCAAAAAAAATTTCGGGTCAAAGTTGCACGTTTATCTTGTTTTAGATTATAACGACGACGATGATGATGTTGGCGATGACGCAGTTAACTTGTTAAGTTTGTCGTGGAATCAACAAATTGGCATGTCTGTAAACTTACTTTTTAGGTGATTGGATAAAAAGCAATAATAATAATAATAAATATGACACTGTTTACTTGCAAAAAAATGACGTTGTGGACTGATTATGAGTGCGCATGATTTTTTAGTCATTCTTACACGACGGTGCAACTGTAGTATACAAGTAGTTCGTAGTTCGTACACCCACTCCAAAAAATCCTTGCTGTATCTTGAAGGTTGATCTCCAGCGAGAACGAGAAAAAGGATAATGGCAGTCGTAATGAAAACTATTTTAAGTGGTTATTTGGTCAACAAAGTACATTTTTAAGATGAAATCTGGTGATAAAGACACGTAGGTACAAATGTTTTGACAAATTAGTCAAATCTTGATGAGTATATCATTAGGATTATTATTGTGTGCATGCCACTCTAGCCAACTGAAAGACAGATTCACTCTGCTGCTAACATGTCATCAAAAAATTTACACATGGTGCGTATATATAACTAGCTGGACGACCTTGATTGTCTAGATATTCAAATTAAATCTGTCGGAATCTTTTACAGGATTATTTGCTTACCTCCTCTTCGACAATGGTCCGTTGGCTGGATTTCCAAGATTTATTTCCATTCAGTAGCGCAATATCTGCGTTAAGGTCAATTGAATCCGTGGAAAACTTTCTAGAGTCGCGTCTCGGAAACAAGAGTACATCTCCAGGAGTAGAGCCTCGCCTTTGGTATTTTTGTTCGTTGACAAGGAGATGATTATGAGGATGCAGATTGTGCGCATGCGGGACAGAACTTTTTCGCCAAAGAATATTTCCCGTGGATCCCCTCCTCTCCGTATGGATAGTTGTTGGAGGAACATGCAACTGACAACTGGCTCGGTTTGCAGAGTCCCTTGTACAACTCGGCGAGTGGATTGTTGTTCCAGTGACTATTGTCGTAGTGGTAGGACCATTGTCAATATCACTGCCGTGGGGAGCAATGTAAAATCCTTTGGAACCCACCAGCCCCACGTCACTACCACGACGAGGTTGTGATGATATATTTATTGTTTCCATTAGTTTGGTGATTTTATCCTTACCACCACCACTAACCCTTCTTGTAGACATTTTGGAAAACCAAATCACAAAATTCACTGCACAAAATGGAAAAACTTCACTACGACTATTTTGGTTTCTAGAGAAAGGTAATGCAACTGTAAACGTCGAGTAAATTGAGTTGGCAATAATTTGCAAATTGAAATGTTATACTTCTGTACCGATGAAAATGTTTTAGAGATACCAAGAAACACGACAAATACTAAAGAGGAGTATGATGCAATGACTGTAATAATAATATGATGGTCGTCGAAAGGTGACCCATACACAACTAACCACATTCCATGAAGATCATCGAGCCTTGTTCTGCTGCTGACTTTGTTTTATGGGCATGTTGTATCCGCATTTGCAGCAGCATGATGATCATCATCATCATGATAATATTATATTACTACAACTACAAGAATCATATATTAAAAGAAATTGTTGTTGTTGTTGTGAGTGAGTGCGAGCGAGCGAACGAGCGAGAAGAAGGAGGTGGAGTGGAGGGATCATCATGATGGTCTTCGGCGTCATAATTTACCACTTGTATTGTGATACCCAAAGTTAAGTGGCGTATCTGTCCACAGATAGAAAGAAGACCATGCAGTAGTGTCATCCTCGCCAGTAACATTTTGCACTGGGATTTCATTTCGGTAAATTCATTAAATTGCACAATGATCATTGATGATGTACCAGAGACTGAACAATGTATAAAAGGATATATTATTATATTGTTGTGTGGCGGCCGTAGTGATGAAGGATAATATTATTTTTATATGGTAAGAAAATTCATGAAAGTAGGAGCCTTTCACGTATTCTGCTTCTGCTGCACTCCACTACATACACCACACAGAGCTTCTTCGATCGACTGTATACTAGATATATTGCTATTGCTACATATATTCCTATAAATATTACGTGAAATAAAAATGAATAGTAATACCAAGAATGAGTAATATTATAAGATGACAGCTACAAAACATCAATCCAACTTTGGAGTTTCCAAATATGGAAATCTTAACTTGTCTTGTCTTGGGGTGAGAGAGAGAGAGGGAGTCGAGCCAGTCTTGTTGCTTGTGCGTTGAGGATATAATGATGAGGATGATCAACAACGAGAGCAGCAGCAATAAACGGTAAAGTTTCTGGTCTGACTTGCTCGCTCGTGTAGCCTATGGCAGCTCATCATTATCATCCTCATTTTTATCCTTATTGTTATTATTATCATCGGCAGCAATAGCAGCGTGAGCGTTACCATCATTTGTTAAATGCAAAAAGTGCAGCAACTAAACAGCAGCCGTAGTAAATCGTAAAAAAATATTATGCATAAATATAAATATATATATCAGGACCAACATCATCACGAATGCAAAACCAGTTGTTTAGGGATGAACGTGAAGGAATAATGTTGGAAGAAAATGTTATTGTTGTTACTACGAAAGGGCCGACCCGACCAACCATTCCGACAACGCACACAATGCACTGCAATGATTGAAAGCTCTTTTCTTCATTTTTTTGGTCTGGCTGCCATTGATGGGTGACAACAATGAAGTGAAGATTTTAAAGATAAGCGGAAGGTGATGATTATCATGCTGACAAGAAACTGATTTTTAATGCTTACATATATAATGCTCGAGAAATTGAATCGATTTGGATAGCATCCCCCCTTGGTCAGGTTTGCATTTTGAAAACGCGCTAGATAACAATGGAAACTTAATCTTAAGCTAACCGCATGAACAAGTTATGTTTTTATGGTAAACCAAAATTTTTTAATTAACTATGCTTTTTCAAACAATGGAATATGTAGAAGAATGTTTTCAATGCCATAAATTTCCTTGTAACCATCATGGACAATCGTTTGTTTTATTCATTAGATTTTTTTTTCGTTTTAAACATGTTATATAATATTGTATCCGTAATAGATAATCGTTATTGATAGTAATTTTCGTTTATTATTATTATTATGTCTATTCCTTCTTTATTCATTATTTGATACAGATTTTTTAACATTATTATTATTATTATTATTATATTACGTCTATTTTCTATTATCACCATCACGTCACTTCACAAGTTTGTATGTATTTATTTTTTTGGTTTTTAGGAATTTATAATTTTATTCTCACACAACACATTCTAATCGTAGTAATTCGAAATATGTAGTCTACCATTTCCTCTTCATCAATCACACAACAACAACACACACACATTTTCTCAAAAAATCCATTATTTTGTATAGAAAAACTTGACGTTTAAACGGCAACATAACGTGATTGAATAATTAATGAAATGTTAGAATAGGTAAGTAGTTAAAACTAATGTAAGTAACTATTGTTATTGATACAACAACTTTTGAGTTAATATATCAAAGTAAAAAATGCGATGAGAATGATTAAAATATTCCACTGGCCTTTTTTGAGTAAAAGTCAGAGAGGATTAGAAGACGGGGTCGTTAATCAGTGTGTGTCATAAGTACAGATTAATGATTTCTTTGTAAAAATACAAAAAGCATTGAAAACGAGAGAGAGAGAGAGAGGAAATTGAAGGAGGGTTAGAAATTCGGCTTCATTTCATGGTTGGCATTATTGGCAACGGACAAGGAACAAATTCGACGGACTTGAACTACAAACCGGTTCAAGTTTGTTGGTAAGTAGTATGCGTGTATTAATTACCTAGCATATTATATTTTTTGGAATATTCAAAACAAGTTGACATTATTCGAGTGAGAGACAAGGAAAAAACATTTAAAAAAACGTAATCATTTTCAAAATATAGCGATGTCATCAATAAACAATGGATGTCAGGACAATATTTTTTGTAATTTAGAATTTAAAAAATATTCTAATGCTGCAACGACAATGGACTGGTTCCTCCTCAAGTACATTTTGTTTCTATCTACCACAATTACATTAAAATTATTCTAAGTATCTTTGTTGAAGAATATAGTTTACATAACGTATCTAAAAGTCCTCTTGATTAGTTACCTATTATTACCTATTATACTTTTCACTATGATCAACAACAGCGAATTAGAATACATAAATCTATCAGTGATAATAATTTATCTTACCTATATGGTTAGTAGTAGTAGTAGTAGTATAGAAAGTGGAATATTAATTATTACTGTTCTACAGACTAAAAGAAACAACAATTCGTATCTCCAACTTTACAATATATAATCATTATTAGTTACAATAAATACTATGTTATTAGCTATATCTAAGTTATAATTTGCATGTTGTGTGTGTTTGCTTTTTTTGCTCCAAATAAAAAGCAACTCAATTTTTGCATTTGAACATTCGGTTAGTGCAGACATTAACAAAGAATTGTTAACTTTTGAAGTACATAACCTCTTCTTACGGACACTCCTTGAAATCTCTTCTACTACGATTACTCAATCTTATTAGTTGGATTCACAACACAGCACAACATTTACAAACATTTACTGGTTATACCCATCATAATTATACATTAAACCCACACAGCCGTTTATTACGTATTACTTCTGAGTATGTACTTTTTTTTAGCTTTCTATTCCGTCTCAATGTCTATATATCTCTCCCAGATAAACTAAAACTAGGACTTTATTATTCTGATATTGCAAATGGTATTAAAGAACGACAGTAAAAGTTGACAAAAGATTACCCAACAAAATTATTCATCAGTCTAGACTCTACAGTTATCATAAAAGTCGTTTCAACGAGCATTTTAAAAATTCAAATTGTTCAGCAATATTTTTTTTGCCGACTGTGGAACTCTATAATATTTATCAGCTATTCATTATGAAAACGTAATATATTAGTTAGTTAAAAATGTTGACATTGGCAAAATGCCTTTCTTTCACGCCACAATGTCTTAAATTTTTAACTTGCCAAGTCGCCAACACAACGTTGTCAACGACTCAACGATAAGTAACAAAAACAAGAGCACCAACAAAGATTAGGTAAATAAATATCTATTAAAATTTTGCCACTGACTGTGTTGCTATTATTACTACCTTTCTACGTTGGTTAAGCTAACATATTATAGTACTGTTGTTATTGCTGCTATAACAACCTACGTATGGCAAATGCATGGTAGTGGCAGCAAGCTCCTCTCTAGCTGTCGGCGTCATCAGTATTAGCGAAAAGCGGCAGTATTAGAAGACTTTTTTTTAGAAAATGGCGACATTTGAAATTTTCAAGACAAGAGAAATAAGATCTTTGTAATCAATCAACTGTTTTAAAGGAATGGCACTAATTTGTCAATGATACACGATATGCAAAAAGTTTGGTTATTTTTGCAACCGTTGATAACTGACGCTGAAAAATAATAAAACATACGTGTGCAAATGCTCGTATTCCAAAAAACACGTACATATTTCAGTAGTCCTCTAAAGTTCATGTGTTTTCTCGGTCACTTTATGGTATACCGTTACTTGGAGACATACGGACGGACGGCCGTCATCTTTTGACTACAGAGTTGCATTGAATTACTACTGATACTCAATAGTGCACCCTAATAAATCCTCCTCCAATAATAATAGCAACAATAGTAATAGTAAAAGTAAAAAAAGAAACAATAAAATTCCAACACGTCATTCTAACTTTCATTTTCAAGTCGTAAAATCTCAACAAGCAGTTGATTTTCAGTTTCGTTTTTTTCATTTTGTTAATTTTTTAGACATACATGTTTTTTAATTTAAGTAAATATTTTCTTTGGCATCGCTCATATTCTTTTAAAACTTTTTTTAGACGTTGTAATTTGTTGTAGGTTTTGGACATCAGTAAAGTATCATTATTACTTTATGTAGTAAATCATTATTTTATCACTGTTGTTGTCTACCATTGCATAATAACATTATTATTTTTAATCAGTTAGTTTTACATTTTTTAGAATCGTTTATTATTAATAGTAAAATAGGATTTTTGTTGCAAAATAACTAATCACGTTAATTATGTGGCAGCAAAAATATCAATTATTTTGTAATAATAATAATTATTATTATTGTTATATATTTAAAATTGATTACATGTGGTATGGTTAGTAGTCTAAATAAATTTTCTTTATTTGTTGTTTAGATTATTATTGAAAAATGCTGAAAATTTATATAATGGAAGCTTGGCATCCTCGTTCGCTCATGTTCAATAAATGAATACACTACGAACTGTCATATTAATAATATCGTGGTCACTTTTCTAGCTGAATGTATAAGTTCCTTCTAAACTATTTAACTATGCATTCTTTCCAAAAAACTGGCTATTCTTATTTTGGAATTATTAAAATGTACACCTATAGAAATGCAAGTATAATGCAGAATTCATTTAAATATTACTATAACCACACGCGTAACGATACAGCATTACCTACACGTGTAGTCCTTGCTTTGTATTTAACTTTATCTTTCCTTGGAATATAATTTGTTATCTAAAATAATGAACTTTACAAATATCTGTGCTAATTTGTTTTAATGATGATGATCAGGTTCAGAGGGGAAACTCGTTTAAAGCTACAGTTTTTTTTTACTTTTTATTACTATTATTATTATTATTACTATATAGCTAATTATTACATCTTTCTTAAACCTCAATAGATTGTATGTAACGAAAACAAATAATTCAGTATTGTTATTGGCTATGTAATTGCATACTTTTTTGTCTTATCTTCTCTGGTGCTCCATTCCCTGCGAAAAAGAAGAAAGAGAAAAAAACGGTTCCATCTAAACCAATACCGTTTCGGATAATGATGGCGCGATGATGATATACATACAAACCTTGAAGTATACTGTTTCAACGTTTGAAATAATAGATGGAGCTTTTTGTTTCGAACTCCATTTGCTTATTATATTTCCGTCTTGGGTTTCGCGGTTTCTCCAAGTTGCGTTTGCTTTTGTATAGGTGACTGATGCATAGCATAATTGTTTGTAATGATGGCTTTTTTGCGTAGTCGTTGTTGATAATGATTGATTGTATATTGTATTTTTTACGTAGAAAACAAACTAACGAATAATAAAGTAAAGTTTTTTAAAATGTAATAATAAGTATTCTTTGTTAAACCTAACTTGTATACAATCATTTTCCATAGACAAACACAAGAACAAGGCTCGTCAGAGAACAGATGAACGCGATCACCAGAACCATCACCAGAATCCATACTCTCTTCCCTGTAAAGAAAGCAACAAGAGAAAGAAAGAAAAAAAGAGTCGTGAACGTTTGTCTCCAAATGGCAAGGGCACAGTAAACTTTGACGTTAATATCTTCAGCATAAATAAATGCAAGTTACAGCAGAAGAAAAAACACGGGTAAGTGGGATTTAGAACGAAAAGGAAAGAAAAAAGAGTTTACCCATTGGGACGTATTTAAATCTGGTCCAGAATAAGGAGTGTGAAGAGCCATCCTCGCCACCTATAAGATCCACCTCCTGGCCAAAGTCTTCTAGCATTCTGGAATAATTGCAAAAAGGGGGAAAAACTCATGTTACTTCTATACTTTATCTCACAGAGAAACTTGAGTTTCTTTCCAAAATACATACTCCCACCACCACCACCATCATCATAACATATAGTATTATAGAATTGTCGTGTTTTTCTTAGAATTATCTACCTAACTTTGTTACTACTTTCTTTTTACATGTTCTTCCTGCCTCCTTTTCTCTCTCTCCCTCTCTCTGTCTCACTCACTCTACTCTCTACTTCTCATTTTGGCTGCTTAAAAGGAAAAAAGTCAAAGTTTGTCAAGGTCTTTTTGGCGATGATACCAGCGGCAGTGGTACCAGCATCATCCATCCCACTACTATTATTTTAACACTATCTACTTGAACGACAACAAGCTAGCAAGGGATTTCCCTTTGGACTGGCTTCAGCGAGGCAAGAGAATGAACAAGAAATGAGGAAAAGTGGAAACACACTTTCAAACTGTTTACTTATTCATTCATTTTTACTTTCTTTGTGTCTCTCATCTCCCCCCTCCTCTTCCACTTATAACCTTCATTTTGTCTCAACAACAAGTAATTTCACTTGTTCCAGCAAACTCTCCAATTTTTTTCTCTCTGCCTTGCCAGCATAATCACCACTCAATGACACGCACCAACTGAGAAAGCGTCGAGTAAAATGGAGAACAGAATTTAATAGAATTGTCATCATCATCGTCAACATCTTTCTGCAACATTTATGTACATATAAAAAAGCACTGGGAAAGGTGTCAAAAAAATCTTCCTTTTTCGACGACGTAGGTATACTCTGTCTTTACCCTTGTTGCTTACTGATGATAGTAGTTGGATCACCACCATCGCTACAGTATCATTTTGAACGTAGGCTGAAGGTACATAGGTAGCCAGTGTTGTAATACAAGTTGTTGTTTGTTTCTTCTTAAGCAAGTCGTAAGACTTATTACTTGGAAGAAAAAAACAGGAGAGAGAGTACACAACGGCAGCAAATGTTTGCGTACAAACAAGCAATAATCTACTTAACTTGGACTATAGTAAGAGAGGGAGATGAAGAGAGAGAGAGAGAGAGAGAAAGAAAGTAAAGAAATCGGATATAAATTTTTTTCTCCTTTGAACTATTTGATATCCTTTTTCTCCTCTTCTGGCTTGCTCTTTCTCTCTGGCTTTCACCGAAAATACGATCAGATTTCACGGGAATACCTACATCAACAACAGCAACATCTGACAAAGCAGCAGCAATGTTATCAGCCATATCACCACCGTTTTTATCTGATTTCTTTTTTTTTCTGGGATCCCACTTGGGGTATTACCTATCACTATCACCGTCATTTCATCATCATGTGCAAGGCTGGTTTCATGAAGTATGCTGCTGTGACTGAATGAGTACACAGACACACACAGAGTCACCGCCGTTACGATGATGATAATACCTTGGAGTGTGTAATCTTTTTTTGCAACTACATCCTCCTTCTTCATCATCCTCTTATCCGATTTCCTCCTTTTTTCCATTTTTCCTACTATTTCTCTTTTTATATTTATTATCACAAGGCTAAATTCCAAAAAAAAACTCGCTGCAGCAATGCTGGTGATGGTAAAAATATCATAAATTTTTTTCTCGGGTAATGACATCACGGCTACACACAGTTTGTTATATTACTTTTTCTTTATCTGTTTTTTCCTCATTATTTATCAAAGTTTACGATTTATTTATATAGTTTTAGGTTGGTATACTTACAGAGCATTCTCATCACATTCGACACAGAGGGTGTTTGGCGACGAGACAACAACCACCTTTTCCGGACTTTCGTTCTCCAGTTTGCTGTATTTGGCCTTTTTGTTCCCACAGCGAGGACTCTCCGGCTGTAACAATTGGAAAGCAACAACCATTATATATTATATGTATCTTTTTCCTGCTCGCACAATCAACTCGACAAAAAAAGCGTGAGGCTCCAACAGCACTAATTAAATTGTTTATTTTCTTTGCAGTTTCTGTCATCGATTTCATTTCAGTTCCAGTCAATGCACTTTCCTTCACACACACACACACATATACAACACCAGACCCAAACCAGACCTCTTTTGATCACAGCACCATCAGTTATATCCATCACATTAACATAATAATAATAATAGTAATGACATAAATGAACAAACTCAATCGCAAATATTATTGTATTTTACGTTTATGAGGTTCTGTTCAATTTTCGCTACAGTCTATGTCATGCCATGAAAAATAAAAATGAGCTTGCTTGCTAGTCAGCAGTCTGCCTGCCTGATCATTGCTGTCTTTATCCATTCAATTTATTGTACTCATAATACTAATCACAGTAGTAACCGTAGATATATATGTATATTCCACCACCTAACCAATTTAGCAGCACTGGGACTGCTCTACAACTGTATCGGTACGGTACGACTATTATGGCACAAGAAAACCGCGGTATGTTTCATCTATAATGATATAATTAGTAGGCATAGTAATTATGATATACACACAAGTTCCCACATATTGCGCATTCCGTTGGCAATACCAAGTAGTTAAAGAGGGAGGGATATTTCTTTCGTATCCATTATTTTCACTTATGTAAGTGCTTATTAAAAAGCAGCGTCCTTTGGATTCTCTCTAGCTCGCATAGTTGGATGGTAGTATCATCCTACCCCTTTCCCTCCAGTACACCTACCAATCATAATAACCATATCCCGTACCGTTATTTTTATCATTAATAATATTAAGTTGACTGATAAAATGTAATGGCACATTTTGCGTCGTTATAGGAGCTGTTCTATCCCTAATAATGCATCTCAACGTAACGTATTGTCAAAAAGTACCACAAACCTAATCTGGAAAAGTTGTTCTGTGCACTCATTCTGCGCTGAGTATGATACCATTACGAAAAGTCTTACAATAAGTCAATTTAGATTAAGTTCAACATTCTTTGTCCCAAAGTCTACCACCACCACATTTCGGCTTTTTTGTTATATTCTTGTATAATGTTTTATATAAACATGCATATCTATACGTACAATACTTTTCTTTGTGTACTACTATCTGAACGTTCATGTCAGTCTTATAAATAGGCATGCAATGCTAGAGGCAAAAGCAGACACTCTCCATATCCACTACTACTACTACTACTACTGCCACATAGACAGTAGAACACATCACAATACAACAGCATTTTGATTTCATCTTCCAGCCAGAAACTCAAGCTGTATTTTTATTATGAATTCTAATGATGATAAGCATGTACTTATTATTATGAATATTATTATGCAGTTGTTTATGGCATGTGTGGTTATTCTACTTAAAAATAAAATAGACATAAAGTCAGACCACAAAAATAAGCCATGAGGCATTTGCTGAAAATGATTCGGAGGACGCTTCACTCACTCACAATTTAACAATGTATCAGTCTATACCGTTTGGATTTGCCGTCAATTTGTTTTTACCCAGACTGCTTTGCCACCAAAGTAAAGATGCTAATAAATATGTTATAAGTTTGCAGCTGGTTGGGGGAAAAGTATAAGCCAGGCGCAGCTGGATAGTTTGGGCAATGGATTGGAAGGCTATGCATGTTTATGGCAAAACTGAGAATTTGTTTGAGCGATATTACCATCATCAATGCTTATCATACTGCATACTACATTATTATAATAATACAGAAACACAACTGGCAAAGCCGGAATTTATTTTCTTGGAAATTTACAAGAATGTCACTGCTAATAGAATTGTAGAGGGAATTTTTGGTTTGCTAAATTTTCCACATATGAATTCTGTAGTTGTAGTAGCAGTATTAAGTATTGTTGTTGTAAGATGGTAACAAAAAAGTTTCAATAAAACTGCCCACAACGTATTTACAAATAGCGAAAAACAAATTCTTTAACAAACTGTTGTAGATTTTTTTCTGAAACATGTGCATGTACAGCCGCAGCAGCAGCAGGCAAGTTACAAGAAAGGCATACAATATTAAACTAGAGGATTTTGCAGTAAAAATCTCCCTCTCCTAAAAACTACTCGACTTTGCCAGCAATTGAGTACAAATTCCCATCTTATTACCGTTATGAATTTGTAGTTTGGGGCAATGGTAATAAAATCGTAATCCTTTACGACATTGTATCGATTACAATTATGGTCACAATGGATTATGTTTATACTCCAATCTTTTTATTATTATTATTATTATTATCATATTGCAAATGCTTTATATATTTACCAAGAATTTCTCGTATACACTATATGCGTTTTGAACGCAATAATAACTTTGTGAAAACGAATCTACAAGCTTAATATGATACTTTCACAACATAACATTACCAAGAACCTATACTCTACTTAAATACCCTTTTTTCTGCATCTGTTAGACCACTGTTGTAGATAAGCATGAAATACATTTATTCATAATATATATATATATATATACAATTATATTATATGCTTCGATATAAACTTGAAAGGATAGACAGAACAGGAAAGTGATAAATTCTAGCTGTTTTCCTTTTAATTGCTGCGTGGAGACTTGCATTACATCCTGCTTCGAATCAAATCACAGTAGGACCACATTTCTCCATATACATTCCAGTGTTTGATACTTACTGCTCGCTCATTTAAAGAGAACAGTAGTCATGAGGGGATCTAACAAACAACTGTGATCTTTTCTCTGTCTGTCCCTGTCACAACAAACGACAGTTGACACCGGCCATTAATACCATGTTGTACGTACGTAAATGATATGAATCCGTGTGGCTTAACAATGCATGTGGTGTGTACTATTTTTTTGCTTGTGTGAGTGTGTGATCTACAACCCAGCAGTAGCAACATCAACAGAGGAAGAGAGTGAAAGCGAAATTCATGAGAAGTAGAAAGAGAAAAAGAGAGAAAGAGAAAAAAACCTCGGCAAGTCCGAAAATCTAGTTAGTGTTTGTTTGTTGGTGTGACTTTAATTACGTCAGGGCACAAGACCCACCCTCGTCAGCCCATCTGTCTGTCACAATTTCATTATTATTATGTAGTAATCGCAGCAGCAGCACATACATTATGTTATGTATTGTTGTTAGTCATACTCCTCCTGCAGACTTGTAATTAAAAGTCTCTCAAAACAACCACAGAGAAGTTCAATAAAGGGACCACGCCAGTGATGGTGCGGTTGTTGTAGGTAACAGCAACAAATAACTTGCCATTCAAGCTTACATTCATTTCTCCTGCATAATACGCTTGGATGGAGTCATTCCAAAGTAGTGGTATTTTTTTATTTGCACAAAATAATGTGGTTCTCCTTCTCTCCTCTCGAGCTTTTATACTTACACACACAAATACAGTTCCATCATTTATATATACATTTCTTCTCGCTTGGGCTCGCTTTATGTGCACTTAACCTTCCTTCTCATTCAACCATATAGGCATTACATTTAATGTGAGCTTTTCTGTTTAGTCTGTTGTTCATTTTTGCAATTTTCCATGTTAAACTGTCTGGAGAATATGATGGCAGGTCTACAATGATCATTTCCTGTTTATTTAACAAAAGAAGCAGTAGTTGTAGTAGCAGGACAGGACGAATACATTTTGTAATTTAAATTTTCGTTTTGATTACCCAGCATACCCAGTAGTAAAGCCCGACGTAGTCATAAAAAGAATTAAAGTCAACTGTGAAAGGAGAGCAACTTCCAGCTCGTAATATGTCTTTTTGCCTACACTCTAGTCTCCTATTTTCTCCAATCCAATTTCCCTAACCTTTTGAAATAACCGTTCAATATTCTTCTTTGAGTATTTCATTACATTGTGTGCATGTGAGTGTGAATAGAGGTACATCAATAGACTGAAAGTAGAAAATAACTTTACATTTTTACGTCTTTTTCCAACTTTTTTTGATTAATTGAAAATGACTATTCTGCTGTAGTACAGATAGGTATAGCACGCCGCCAGCAGAAGCAGCAGCATCAGCAGTAAAAATAGCAGTACTTCATTTTCTTTCAACATCATAAAAACACGAGATTTGCATAGAAAGAGGGAGAGCGAACATAAAAACCAGTTCTCAGTTCAACCCTTTTCATCTCGTTTCCATGCAACTCCGCCATCCAGCAGCATCCAATTCTTTTTTTGTTCATTTTAATCTCTTTACCTGTCTCGCACTTGTGTCCCAGTCTTCCCGTTTCAGGTTCAGCTCATCTTTTATGTTCTGTAATAAATACAAACAGAATGACAACCAAATTAAATTTATAATGCTGATCTCCATACAAATATATTAAAGTGTTGTGTAATATTTTGGACAAGTAAAAATAGCAATGCTGCCGATGCTGCTGATTGAAGGAACAGCAGCCGTATATATTGAGGAAATTGGGTTACGTTCACGTTCGGCACATTATTTTGGTAGTTTACATTTCAATATGTAAATTAATCAGATTACTACCCACATTATTATACTGCTATGAGCTTGAAGCAGCAGCAGATGTTTCAAGATGAAAATTATATGCGGAGTAGTAGTAGAAGTAGTACAAGCAAGTTTATAAATAACAGCAGTAGTAATAGTAGCAGTAGCGCAGTGAAACCCTTTTAGAACATTATTCAATTTCATTTCCTGCCAATAATAATACAGCCGTCATCTTTTTCAGCATAAATAAATGTAACTTTACCGACCATGCTGTTGTACTCCATATTATTTATTACCATTATTATTATTGTTATTATTTTTCTCAGTGATACTTCAAACGACACGCATGCATGCACACTTAACCCTCCAGAATTCTCACATTCCGCATGGCCTACACCACCACTATAGTCTTTGCACACGTTTATTTTATCGATATCTCTCACCACTGCCAAAATACCAATATAGTCGAAAGAAATGTATCACGCTCCACTTATTTTGCATCGGCGACTAGACGACACACAGGCAAAAGAGGGAGAGAGAGAGCCAGGATCACGGTTTATTTTTTAAGTGAACATTCTATATCTTTTATTTATTTATTTTTGGAAGAAAAAGCGAAAACACCGTACTTTTGTATGGTGGAGTCTGTCCTTTTTTGATAAACATGCAAATCAGTGATGATGATGACAGTGACAAATCAATTTATACAAGGGACACAAAAAATGCTTCTTTCAATTCAATTTTTTGCGCTTTCTTTGTCGTAGTCGTAATAGAATTTTCTCAGAAACTATAAAAAACATGATGGATTCGTAATGTACACAGACCATTAGAATAAAAATACACCCAATCTATAAACTCGTTAAAACAAGTCCTTAGAATAATACTTGGAATATTTTTTTTGCTCTAGCTAGCAGACGTTTTTCTTCCAATTTATACAACTGCTCACCATCAATAGTACTAAAGAGGTACATTAGGTAGTCATGTTACCTTTTTATTGTCTTCTTTCACGTTTTTATATCGTACGTGACAGTGTAACTACTAACATTTAATGCCGCATAAGGACACAGCAAACACTACTACTACTACTACGGTTACTCGCTTCATTCCAATAAAACATTTTCTTTCAACTTTCACAAATTTTCATTGATCGTCCATTTGCATGTCTCAAAAACAAGGAAAAAAAGAGCAGTATATTGGTCTCAATAGCGTTGACCGGCAAGTATACGAGTTTTTTTTTTTTGATGTAGGAAACAAAAGGGGTATTTCTTGAAGTACAAAGAAGAGAACATGTTAAGTGCATACAGATAAAAAAAATTGTGTATTATAAGCACAACTAGCGAGTTTTTCCGTGTTATTGCAAGTACGATTCTTGCTGGCAGACCAGCAATAATAAGAATGATGTTATCAGTAGTAGCACGCCGGTTCTTTTTGCTTTTTACGATTACTATTCTCTCCAGAATCCTTTTTTGACAAAAGGTTGGTTGCTGGTTAGCCAGTATCTTGTTGTAAATCATCTTCAACAACATCTTTTTTCTGCTTCTTCTTCTTTTGTCTGCTGAATTATTTTTTGCTAGAAACTTTTATTGTTTTACTTTCTTCTTTGCAAAAATGGACTCGGTGGAATAGGCATGTAATTACAGTACCATGACATCCGGAATAGAAAATAAGTAAGTAGCCGGGGATTATTGCGTTACTTATGGAGTAGTGTCGTGAAACATGCACGATTCCAGAAATGTGTACTATATGGCGTGGCACTTCATGATATATTACCGTATTCACGGTGGATTGTGTGTGTTGTCGGGAAAATGTATGGTAGCATGGGAAAATTTGCTGGCTGTGCAGAAAAGCAGTAAAAGGAAAAGTGCAAGTTCAGTGCAATTCAAAGTGGAATGTGGTGGTGGTGGTGAAGTTGTAGTATGCCATGAAGTAGTTTCTGGTGAGGATAAGGTGGTCACTGGCTATAAACAACGTACATATGTGCACTCTCAATATGTGCATAAATGGCTACGAAAGAAAAGTAATCGTTATCAGTCACGGTAAAACCAAGGCTGGGAAGGTGTGGGTGGTATTCCATGTAGGTGTATAATATGCAGGCTAGCTGGAAATGGTCTGATTACATGATTCTGATTACTACGGGAGAAAACGTAGAAGATGACGATGGTAAGGATGGCTACATTCTTTCTTGTTAAGCATTCATTATATCTCGACGTTCTTCACATTGTTTCGTAATTCTATGGCTGGTTCGTGCTCACGACTTGATTAGATAAATGAGTTCACCAAAATGTGAAAGGCAAGGAGCGAAAAGGCAGAGTTGAAAGGTGAAAACTGAGGGGATATTTGGAACTACACAGGAGGGAAAAAGTGCTGGTAGCTGAATGATTTTCATTCCACACAACTAACTCTACCCTATAACTAACTACCTCGCAACTTTTGAGAACTGACTTGTTTTTAATTAAATTCAGGAAATCATTCAACTATTCATCAGAGTGAGCAAAAACAATAATAGAGTACCTCGTATAACGATATATATGCATCGTTATACACGGTACTCTATTATTGTTTTTGCTCACTCTGATGCATATATACTATTATTATTATTATTTATATCAACATATTTGTGACGGTGATGGTGGTAGCTGTTGATGTTTTCAATGTAATTTCCGTTATAAAATTAAACAATGATGAAAGCTCAGAGTTGAGCTGTACGATTGCAAAAAAATGGCATAAGCTGTTTTGTAAGTAGTAACGTTATACAAACAGTTGAAAGAAAGAACAAAAAGAGTTATCGAAATTTTGTTTCCTCACCCCTGACGGTATAGCGATTTCTAGGGAACGTCAACATGATATGAAATGTGTTTTTATTAGTTTGCCCCAGTGGTAAAGTAAAGTTTTTATAATACTACACTAGCCCAAAGAAGTTTCACTTTCCACAAATAATTAACAAATAAATACCCGTTGTGTTCTCACATAACCGGACCCGGTGCGTGTCCAGGAAGCAAAAAGGCAGCAGAGAAATACATATGTAAAAAGCGAAAAGTAAAAGTTTTGCAAGTTTCTTACAATCAGGCAGACAGTCATTTATTTACGTGCAGTAGTAGTAGTATTATGACTGTCCATTCTGCTGAGAGAAAGAAAGTAAAAAGAAAGAAGCAATTGTTGGGCACCTAGGGAGTAGAGAGCATGCCACCCTATTATCACGTTAACCAACTTTGACGATAGGGGTGATGATGATCATAGTCCTTCTCATCAACTCAACACTCTCAAGCCAGGTGATGAAAATGCCATAAAAATCCGCCCTTTCTCTTCTGCTCGTTTTTTCTTCTTCTTCGCACCATTCTGCTTCTCAGCAACAAGCAATTGCCACACAACAAGTACACACACAGAGAGACATATTTATACATATAATAAAATATACCGACCGAGATATCTTTTAACTTGAAAAGAGAGAAATAAAAAAGTTTCCTTTTTTCACTTTTCATTACTACCAACTTACTTTTTATTTCCTTCTCTCTCCTCTTTTCTCTACCGGGGAGAGAAAGGTAAAAAAAGTTTCTTTGAAGAGACCAAGAAAGGGAAAACGGGAAAAAACCTGGTCGTGGTAGTGGGTATAGTAGTACGGTAGTAGAAATACGGTAGTAGTAATAATAATAAATCGACTTTCTATCACCTTCCCCCTTTTTTCCATTTCATTGGTTATTTTGTTACGTTCCTCCTGCCGAGCAGTAGTGTGAACGCTAGTCCAAATCATAGTGTGTACCTCACCCCATCCGGCCGACCTTGTCTTTTGTTACCAGAAAATATACAAAAGAAAAGTTGCTCGCTTTGCGTTTGCTACTGACCAATTTCGGTTACGAATACGTTCTCCCACAACTCTTACAAGTATATTATTATATGATTTTTTTTCTTCAAATTTATTATCCGACAATTTACCCTTTCCTTGCACTTTTCCCTCTTTGTAATTTATCTTTCCTCATTTTATATAATACGAGTTTCAACGCCACAATCAATCCAATTTTCCGGGAGAAGAAAGTTTTTAAAATGCTTCCAATAAATTGGCATGTATTTTTTGAAAGGGGATTGCGGAACTTGAATAGGGATTTTCATCCCCGGTTTCTTTTTAGCAAAATGCTATTTTTAGTACCACTCTATTTTCCATGCCCTGTTTTTCTCTACTTTTCATAAAAATGGGCAACTTTGCAAAGCAAATGCGCATGTTGCAATTTTCACTTGTTTCCTTTGGTTACCACTTACTTATTCTCATTTTGTGCTATTGTGTGCGATCGAAAAATGTTTTATAAAAAATAACTTTTTTTGTAACATCTCTCTCATGCCACTTGAATATTGGCGTATATTTCTACTGTACAAACTGGTAGTTAAAAATTTGTAAAGAAAAGCATGTTTAATGTAGAAAATACTTTCTTCTCTCTCCTTTTTTTATCCCATTTTGTCATACGTCCAAGTCTTTCATCACTCAGCCCAGCCCAAATTATCACCGTTTTAAATAATGACTTGCCGAACATAGCATATTATCATGGTTATTATCACCATTACCGCTGAACGCGCACCATGATGATAATAATTCATAAACGATCCATAATATTTCCTTCCCCTTTCACTCTTAAAATTGCCAGAGAGAGATTTAACGACTGAAGAAACATGCAAGCTCATACTACCATGCATAATATTTTATGCAACGTCTGCATCACATCCCAGAAAATGTTTCAGACACATGCACTTTCATGTACACACCATCATCATCTTCTTTGATTTTATTTAATTCGCCGCGGAGCAGTTATAAACATTTTACTTGACGGGTCCATCCATATTTTTTGACGTTTTATTGCACAAAAAGTTACACAACTTTTCCATCTTTTTTGAGAGAGAAAACTTTTTTCTTCCTTTTTACTTCCCCCCTCTCTCTCTCTCTCTCTTCAACTTTTTCATACGTTTCAGGTTGTGAACTTGGATTGATAGATGTAAAAAGTGTGGATGTGAAACTGATGGAATGTTCTACTTTCCCTCTATTTTTTTCGTTTTTTTTTTCTATCTGCTTCTTTTACATAAAATGGTATTCTACTCACCAGGCAAAGGAAGTAGACGACCGTCGACATCCGACATCCATAAAAAATGTTGGTGTGATGCACAAACGAAGGCATGAGCAAACGACGACGGAACGAGTTATTCTAAAGAATCCTGTAGAAGCTTTTTTGCGTCATGCCAGGTGCTCTCTAAACGAATCACTTATTCACAGCAGTAAAAAAATATATGGAGTCGATAATGTACCACATTTCATTCAAGTACTCACATTTTATCTTGTTCTGTTCTCTACTTGTTTCCATCATCATCATTTCTATTTCTTCCTATGCTTCTACTACTGATTCCATATGGAACAATGAAAGTGCACGTTCTCATGTCAACAGTAATTGGATTGCTTAATAATGTCGTCACGATGACTGTGTGGCAGTATAATCCTCCGGGGGAACGAATGACTGACTGACTGACTGAATGACTATTCTAGTATGTGAATTAATTAAAACAAGACGAATAGACATTTTATAAGTGCTACTAATGCTTTACCTAAATACAACGTCAATTTCTACTTTTACTACCATACTACCCACCACCAAAGCGCTAAAAATTTCTTTTCTCATCATCGACAACGCTGAGAAGAGCACTCATTGTCGGCAAATGATGATCATCATGATGAACCATTTTATTGACTTGCCATCATAGCATCACCCAAAAACGATACTGTATAGCATGCTCACATAATAACAATAATAATAATATTGCTGGCACTAAGACTATGGAAACGATCATTTTAATATGACGATGATGCTGGTTCATTCAACCCATCAAAAAATTGTATCCACTCGTCCTGTGGAGGCAACATGTGTACCACGGAGAAAACTAAGAAAGGTATATTCGCAAGCGATTGCACAACATCCGCAAAAGAAATAAAAGGGGAAAGGGGAAATCAGAAGTGGAGAAAGAGGGCTTGAATGTTTAGAAGGAAGCACCTACTCAGTGTATCTATTTACTCAATAATACAACATTCTAATATTATTCTACCCTTTTATTTATTTATTTTATTTGTACGACTACTTATTTCCTTGGAGAAGAGAAGCAAATAAAATATTGTATAGAGAGGTGTTATAGAAATCAATTTATTTCCCTATTCGTATCGGAAGAGGAGAGATGGGAAACAGCGGTGATGGAGATACATACTTGCATAAGTAGTCAGCCTGACTTGAAATAAACAATTTTTTTTCGACAAGTCGACTATTTCTTGCCGACTTTTATAATATCATAAGTAGACTAATATGGTGAGGACGATGTGCTGGTTATTATTGCACACACACACACAGCCCTCTTCACATCTTCTTTTACTGCTTATGTAGCGCTTTTTCGTTTGGACTGACGATTGGGAATATGTATATGCACATTACAAACATAATATTTTTTATGTAAGTAGGTCGAGCTCGTCGCAAAAAAGTAAAGCAAACACACACACATACACACACACTACTATACATGACGACGACATACATATATATACATACTTACATACAACTTACATACATACATATTAGTATTAGCTGAGATTTTTTTTCTTCTTTGTTCTGAAAGTTTGACTGCTGCTGCTGCTGTTCCTGCTGCAAGAATGTTCCTACCTCTTTCTTTTTGCATGTGAAATACATAATAATGGTAGCAAGTAATAAAAGTTGTAAAAAGAGTAGAAAAAAATGGCGGAGAAAGCAGCATGCGGCATGACACACAGCATGTACAAGCAGAGTGCAAGGCGGGAGTATTAGCGCTAGCTTTTTGTGGCACTCTTTATCCATTTATTTATTTATAATACATTTAATTGAGTATATTATTAGCTAGCGAGAAAGAGAGAAAGAGTGGGAAAGGCATTAAAGGCAAGCAGGTCAGGCCAGGCGCTGATGTAACCTTGACTTGGTCTGTCTTTCCATTTTATTGTTGGGGATTATAAAAGCAGGGACCATGCAAGAAGTGGGCAAAGTTAAAAAAGAGAAGCGTAGTAGTAGGGTAAGTAAGCGTGCTGTAATATTATTGATGTCAACTAAAATTGTATGCATGTAAGAAAGTCTACAAACCTAAAAAAAGTGGGCCATAATATACATGATGGAAACGAAAAGTAAGCTCACGTAAATTGAGTTTTTTTCTGTAGATAACTAAAATGGATAAAAGAAGATAAAATAGAGAGTATTCGTGGAATAATAATAATGAACGTGCCTGCCATCTGTCAGTCAAGTCAATTATGATGATTCATAAAAGAAGATTGGAATAGAAGAATAATCGACGAATATATAAAACGAAGGAGTTTTTTCAATGGAAAAAGTGTTATTATTGTCGTGTTTAAAAAAAAATGAAAGCATACTTGTGCATTGTGTATTATACATGAACAATAAAACGTGTCATGTTGGAAAGGATGGAAAAGGTTGGTAAAAAAAATATTTTTTCTTATTTTTTTGGGTCGATAGTGGTCCACAATTTGGTAAACCTTTAATAATAATAAAGTTACCGAGGAGCATACTGTTTTGGTAGTAAGGGTGGTGCACATTTGGTCACGTAATGCGAACTACATGAATTAAAAAGGAGGATAAAAAAAACAAGTTTCTCTGTGTATTATTCAGCGTAAACTTGATGGTAGCAATAATAATAATAGCAAACATGCCTACAACATTCTCCTCAACTACTACAAGGCCCGGAACCACTGATGCTGCCATTGGACGGTATATATACGTGCGTATACATATTTGCACATTATATATAAATGTATGTAGGTATATATATACTGTTATTATTTTTTCTTCTTTTTACTGATGTTGATGGAGTATGTTATACTTGGAATCAACAAAAATGAAAACAGGATGAAGGAGGTTGCTAGTAAAGAGATTACTCTTGGGGTAATACTACCAAATACAAGGAAAAAATCATGACTATAATTTTCCACATTTTAGTCCATACTAACAACAATACAGACTAACATACGAGCAAGATTGTTGAATGTAATGATTTTAGGATCTAAAAAAAGCTTGTTTTAAATTTCTCAGAAGAAATGGGGAAATCATCGTCGTCGTCTTCGTCATCATCATCATCGTGTTGTAGTTGCAGGAAAGAGATTACGAAAAGAAAGTGGGAGAAAAAAGACGAAGCTACTAGAGCTTAATGAGCCTTTTAAAACATTTCTTCCCATTCTTTTCATCTGCTTGTAAGGGAGTTTCTCTCGCATTTTCAGTAATCTTCTTAAACTACTGCTGCTGTCGCCGCTATACAACTTGCATTTACAAAATTCACCACTTTCTCGTCGTCGTAATCTTTCCCTTTTAAAAGATTTAAATTGTGTTTTGGGAGGAAAAAGATGTGTTTTATTATGGGAATGTTGTAAAGTTGAAAGAGAGGACGGTACAACCGTAACATTGATGATGAAGATGGAGCGAGATGTATATTTAAAATGGTAGATTTTCTCGAGTCGGTAGTAGTAAATAGTAGAGCAAGTGGTGATGATGGCGCAATAACATAATTGCGAAATGAGATTTGTAGTAGTAGTGCAGTGCCGGCAGGAGTAGCACTCGTCATACATTATAAACTATGAGTAAAAGGCACAAGCTTTTATCATGATTGCAATAGAGACCCTTTCAATTTAATTATTGAAATGGACTTGGGAGGAGGAGAAGGATTTGAAAGCGGAACAGGAAAACTTGACAGTTTCCTTATGTGCCACGTGACTGGAGGCGGTATTATACTTGCTAGTTGTTAAATTAAGTTTGTATGTATTTTTGAGAAAGAAAGAGAGAGAGAGAGAGAACAAAATCAGTATGAATGATCTACTTACTTGAATCTCTTGACGAGTCTTAATAATGAAGTTGAGTCTGGAAGAGATTTCCTTGTTGTCTCTCAGGCCCTGTCTTTTGGCAATGGCAAGAGTGGCCTCGAGATCATCCAGGTCCCACTCTAAACTCCGGAGCCCATTTCGTAGTTGGGAGGCCACCCACTCGGAAACTTCATTCGACCCTTGGCAATTTTCAGACCAGTGTTGGAACAGCTCCCTCGTCCGCCCCAGTGCCTTGCACACTTCACTGGAGACAGAAAAAANCATTCGACCCTTGGCAATTTTCAGACCAGTGTTGGAACAACTCCCTCGTCCGCCCCAGTGCCTTGCACACTTCACTGGAGACAGAAAAAATAATATAATAGGTATAAATTGAGTTTTTCTCTTTTTTACCAAATTGAGAATACTTATACTAGTGCAGCAGGGTTCGCTTCTACATCAAAATTATCAATAGTAATGCCTTTTTGATTGAAAGAATGCACCATGAAGAGACACGTAGAACACATTTGTTAACGAACAATTCTACTAAATGGTCTTCATCTATTTTGAAACATAAAACAGGAGGTCCCAGGCGCCATCATCATTTATGCCAAAAGTACTCCGCTCAAAAGCAGGATCGTTAAAATAGCTGATGATTTAATAAAATAATATTTCTGATAGAAAAAAACATGTCTGCAAAAAACTTACGAACAAACCCATGTATTAACAATCCACCCATTCAACCCAAATCACCAAATTCAATAAAAACAGCAATAATAAACATAAGCCATTCTGTTCTCTCTGAACTATCGCATTGAACACATTGAATTACATCCGGGACCAGCTGCAACTTGGCTCAAACAGAACACATTTTTTATCGGGGACATCTAAAAAATTACTCTTTTTCGTCTCATCTGCTGCTACCATGGGCTTCATACTACTATGGCTTGGTGCAAACAGAGAAAAAACCCAGTAGCAGTGTAGGTGGACAGATTCTTTTCTCAGCAATGGTGTTTTATTCACGCTCCACCACTTTACTTACATTTTTTCCCGTGTATCCAAAGATCCTCTTAAACTTGGTTGTTGTTTGCAACAACTACAGGATATTGAGAGAACAGTCTAGGTAGGTACACATGAAACCAGAGAAAACCATTAAAACCTGGAGACAAAAATGACACGGCAACATGATATGACAAATGTGCGGAAATGTACTCTGCTGCATCCACAATTTGCTTTCAACGAAGAATGGTATGACACAGGTAGAAAAAAGGTCTTTCGTTCTGACCTCGATCATCTTGAAAACCTTTCTTCTCAACGTGTCGCAGAATTCCCATCGTGTTCTTTCTCCTTTTTTTGTTTATTTGTAAGGTATACATTAATGTCAGGTCTTTACTACGGTTTTCTGTTTGCTATGATGTTTGATCATCCGTTTACTAACCAGGACCATTTTGGCCCAGTCAAGTCCCATCACAACAGCATTTTTCATTATCACCAACTACAGACCAATGCATGGTTACAGCAGCAGACATATAAGAATCTCTGTGTGTGTGTGTGATGGTAAGTGAGAAATGTTTTCGTCGTCATCATCATCATCGTCATGATTACGATTCTGATACGATGATCGTAACCGATGCCATGAATGTATATGGCATAAACAGAAAAGTGATGATCACCACCACGAACACTGACGCTAAATCGATTCCATGTACATGCTGGCCGTTCCACGGCGAGTAAGGAGTACAAGCTTTTCCATTGCCGTAATCGTCAATATGATTTTCAGTGACGTTCGTTCAAGGCAAGTAAATCGTTGAATGAGGGAGAGAGAAAGCATGTATGAGTTCCTTCTTTTTTTACTACTTTTCAGACATTCCCATAAAACTTGCACACACGAGCACCGCCACCACCACCAGCAGCGAAACCATCGATCAAAGAGTCAGTGGAGAAAGAGAGAGAGAGAGAAAGAAAGAGAAAAGGAAAAAATACAAAAAAGTTAAGAATAAATTTATATAAATGTCCTGCTTTGAGTTATAACCCTGACTCTGATCTACATTTCGCTGAGGCTTTTAACTAAAAAAAAAGAATGGATGTAAGTTTGGAGAAGACCCGACAATTTCTACAGCACGCTATTCAGGGTGTGACGAGCCGGCTTTAAAAAGCTGTTAATTTTAATCCGCTGACAAAGCAACTTGAGAGTGTAATTGATTTCATGAAATGAAGTCGTCTTCTTATCATTTCTTTTCCATGTGCGTATAGGTGACTGATATAGATTTTACAACTGGTGAAGAGCATTTTTTAAACTTTAATAATAAAATACCAAAGTTGCTAGTAAAGTAGATACAGCATTTTTTCTCGTTCTCTGTGTCTACTTTACACAGTAAAACTGAAGGAAAAGCATTAAAGCTAAATACTTGGCAATCTTGAGCTGTCAAAGTGAAGGAATACGATTGGGAGGAAAGCGTTCCACTCGTTAAATCCAATATGTTTTACATTACAATCAATGACGATCGTCCGTTCACGTTACAGGACAAGGGTAAGAATTGCAGACGACGTATGGAATTCCATGACAGAAGATTCCTAAGGTATAATATTCACCAGAGCTGCTTGCCGCCGCTACACACAAGCCACAAATAAAATAACCTTTCTCCTTCTATTAACTCAATAGACAGGGATGGAAATCCCTAAAAAGAAGTTGCTACAAATCTACAAAGTACACATGCCTGCCTGCCTGCCAAAAAAGCATGCATGCTTCAAACCTCAAAAACATCCCGTTGTTTACATATAATCGTGGCAGTATAGAGGATCTATGGTTACTTGAGTATTACTCTACTACTACTGCTGCTGTTTCTGCCAATGATGATGATGATGCTGCTGCTTCTGACGATGATGATGATGGTAAGAACGGCGGGTTGCTGTCCAGCATACGAAATTACCTTTCCCTCTTTTTTCCGATATAATAATAATAATATAAATAAATGACTCTCGCTCTCCGTTTCCTTTCGAAAAGGACAAAAATAACGTGTGTTTTTGTCAGTTGACTGTATATAGTTGTATGTAGCAAAAAAACACACGGCTATATAATATATACCAAAGGGCTGTCTGTTTGCCCTTTCTCCATTCCTCCAACTGCCTATCCAACTCTCGAGCATCAAGCTTAGTCATCATAATTTACTCTGACGCCTTGTACACCTCCCCCTCCACTATCGTCGTCGTCGTCGTCATCATCAACATCATCATCCCGCTCACACTGGTGGTCTTGAAGCAAGAGGATGGCATGACTGCTTTCCAGCAACAGAATTAAATTACTGGAAAGAACTAATAATAATAGTGGTGGAAGCAATACTAGGTAAAACACCAAGTCTTGATGAACTTGTTCAAAGTCGCACCAGTCATCATTTTTTTCAACCGTGCGAAACTTCTTTTTCTCGCCTGGCGTGTGATCGCTTGTCTAATGCACACCAACTTAAAAAAACTTTCTTCCATATTTCGCCATTTCCCTCGAGTTTCTCAACTAAGAAAAATCCAGTGAAAAGCGAGTCACACACACACACACAAACACATACAAAAAATAACTTTCTTTTTTACTTTCTCTCTCTCTCTTTCTTCTTTTCTGTATGTGACTGGCTTTTTTTCTACTTTGTGCTAAACAAAGATGAAAGTAAAAAAACATGCATCACTCACGATTCGATGATGATAAAAAGGCACGAGTTACTTTTCATTAGTGACGATGTGATGTATTGATTACCATTAGCAATGAGAAAAAACTAGAGAAATAACCATAAAATATGTATAAGTACGCTCGTAATAGTATCAGCAGCAGTTGTATTAGTTGTTGTAAGGCATCATATGGATGAGAAGAACTAGAAATGGTTACGATTACTACTTCTTTGCTGCTACTACTGCCACACTACTACTGCTGGCTGATTACTAACCTTTTACATATTTATCCCCTGAAATAAAGTGCTCTGTTCGTTTTCACATATCTCATATACCACACACACACATGCACGCCACACTACTACTCTACTCCATAATATGTACCTCCATTTTCATGAATAAATTGAAAATGATTTATTATGTTTACAACAGCTATAGTCGTCGCAACCAGGAAAAAAATTTTTTTTACTGTTCTCTTGCGTGCCATGCTCGTGGCCAAAAACCAATCAAAGTAGATTGCTGGAATGCAAATACTGAAAGAAAACGTATAATTTAATAATGATGATGATACTTTTGTGCTTGTTGTTGCTATTACTGTATGAATACTACAAGCTAATGAATATTTATTATTATGGATATTGATGGATGTATGCAACATTAGAAACGACGGGATGAAAAAAATACATAACTAGTCATTCATTAAAGCTCAGAGTGTGAGTGCATTTTTTTATTTTGTAGTTTTCAACTTACTCTTTGACAACGATGAATGGATCGTCTAGAGACATTGTTAATGACGTGTAGTTGTTGTTGGACTGGAAGTTATGATGATGAGATTCCTCCTTTTTTTGTCCGGCGAAAAAAATGTTACATGGAATGAATGAATAATAATTATATTGATGATGTTGGTGATGGAGGACGCTTGTGATGTTAATCAACTACAAAGAAAATATTCTTTGAAATTGGTTGTGTTTGTTTGGTATTAGTCGTGAGAGTAGTAGTGGTGCTCTGTCTGTCTCTCTCTCTCTCTTTCTCTCTCAGTTGTCTGCTTCAAGTGAACAAGGTCAAGCGACTTTCTTCCTTGAAGCGATATTCAGTCCGTCGATACGATGATGAGTCAGCTGACAAAAGTTTGGCTGGGTTTTTGTGTGCTTTTCTTTTACGTTTTGGTGTGTGGTGGTGCTGTTGTAGGTAGTTGTTGAGTTGCTGGCTTGATTGGCTAGTGAAAGTGTAAAAAATGGTTTTTTTGCGCTTTCATAGAGTAATTTAATATTGCTTTGATGTAGTCGACTTTTTTTTACGTTGCGTGCTTACAAACTTGCAATTACAAAGTGGTGTCTAGGGAATGACGGTGAGTGATGATGTTAATTGATGAGGATGAAAGCGGGTATTATCAGTAAATCAATTCAAGGTTACTACAACCGTTAATATTATTATAATTATTACTACTAGTTTACTGAATGAATGGACCGATTCAGTGGTGGTGCAGTAAAGGTTTTGTTGGTGTAGGAAAAGGAAATGAGTTTTTTTTCTCTTGGCTCTAGAATTTTTCTTTGAAAGGTGCAGCGTGTGTTATCTTTACTATAATAACATTGTAATGTGGCAATGTTGTTGGAAGGCAGTCATTTGCGCTTTGTTATTTCCAATGATAATAAAAGTATTAAAATGGATTATTTTTTAAGAGAGACGGCTATTCAATTTTACCATGATATTCATACTGGTAAACTGGGCATTGACATTGTCACTTGTTTCTTCTTGGCAATAATGATTATTTTATAAGGTCTGTTGTGTGTCGGTTCGCAAACGAGAAAATACACGGAAAGCCACTT
>JAHZMT010002700.1:0-10250 GCA_027743785.1 Sinhomidia bicolor
CCCGGTGCAGTAATTTCAGGATTTAAAATACGGAGCTGTACGACTTTGCATGCAGGGACGAAGCATCGCACATCGCACCCCAGAATTTTTTTTTCCTCCGAGGAATGGACGACTTAGTTTAGTTCGTCTTGATGGTATATTAAATTCAAAAATCTTTGAGAATTGTTTATCCATGGAAAGTGCCCTTAAGTACACCGTACGTACCATGCATCGATAACCCAAAAGTAATTCCAAATTACATTTTCAATAGCAAAATATTTGTGACATTCAATTACGAATGCCGTGCATCTTCGTGTACAATTTACACTGGCAATGAAGATGCATAAAGAGAGCCACAGTACATGAAGTGTTCCTAGAATAATGTTTTATTGACAAATATGTTGCTTCTTGCTTCCTACAAGTGCACAATAGGTTATTTAATACTTATTACTCCACAGACAGAAATACTTTTTTTTGCTTAAAGTTAAAATGAAGCATTCGTAAATAATTAGTTTATACACTTGCTTATAATAAAGTCCATGCCCATGCATTCAAGAATTTCGCCTTTTTCATTGTCAGAAATTGATAAAGTATATTCCGATGCTTGTTTTTTAAGCAAATAGTTAACAATGGAGACATCTAAAGTTCATTAAATTAACTCGTTTGTACAAACCTGTCCATGATTTAAGTTTATCAACATTATATTTAATTTAAAAACACATCTCTCCTGATAGAATTTACCAGCCATATTTGGAGAAAGATAATATGAATGTCATTCTATAATTGTGAAGAAGAAAAGTTCAAGTATGAAAAAATCCGTCACGAGTTAAAAATGTACATTTATATGCAAACATTAGTTTTCATATTTAAATATATATATTTGGAAAGCAGTACCAGTTGAATGTATACTTCGCTTGTTACTGAATCATATTTTCTACTGTTTAGTACAAGCATACCTAGTGGCACATTTTTTTATTGCATATTTTCGTGAAATTTTCTTTTTATTACTCATTTCAAAATAAAATTACAAAAATCAAATTCTTTCATACATTTTCTCCCTTAAAATCGAAATTTTCTGCTCGCTTTGCTCGCCATCCTTGTATTTATATAATTTATACTTTACATTTCACGATTCCGAACATTATTTTATCAAGTATAAGTTATAAAATTTCCTGATTTACACCTATCAAATTGGAAAATACTAAACATCGGTAGCGTTTAGATCAATATTAGCAGATCTAAATGGTTAAAAAAATATTCAAATTTTCGATTCGCTTTGCTTGCCATTTAACTGGAAATTATTATAACATAAATTTGCGTTTTTATTTATCCTCAACAAATTGCATAAAAAAGCATTATTATAACTTAAGACTGGGGTCTTACCTCGGGTACCTCGGGGACCAGACCTCGGGTCTGGATGCAAATAATCATTTTTTTTAACAGACCAGCGAGAAAACCCCTCCAGTCAATAGATCAGCCAGAAAATCATTAAGATTATTTCCAATCCGTTAAACAGATCTACCAAAATGGCTTTGGCTTTAACATAACTAACTTTATTTCTTCTTAACTTTGCAATGCTCTAGTTTTTTTGTGTAGGATCAAAGTTGGTAAATTGGTAACCTAGCTTCTATTGAAGAGATTGCTTTAAGTCATTCACTTAAATCGACAAGAAAAATTTCTGGGCGCGCTGCTCCGCCCCTACATGAAAAGTCTTACATTTTTTGTCACTACACAAAAATATCGTTTCATTTCTTCTACACATTCTTGTTTTAAACTATAACCATTTCAAATGCTCAGAACTAGTTGCTCTAAATTTGAATGACTTACATTCAGTATTTCTTCCAGGACCAGTCAAATTTCTTTTGCGTAGCAAGCATTTACTAGGACGCTAGACCTGCTACCATAGGACTTGGTTGGAGGACCAACCTGAGGCACTAGCTGATGCGCAAAAATCAAACAGATTTCTTTCCAGTAAATCAAAGTTACTTCTTACAATTCACTAAAATTCATATTCCGCATTTTTTAAAT
Source organism: Sinhomidia bicolor (assembly GCA_027743785.1). Lineage (NCBI taxonomy): Eukaryota > Metazoa > Arthropoda > Collembola > Entomobryomorpha > Entomobryidae > Sinhomidia > Sinhomidia bicolor. The sequence continues at coordinate 2,008 of JAHZMT010002700.1, forward strand.
AGTGAAGTTATGAGCTATTTTCAATTATGACGATTTTGTACAATTTGAAAAAATATATAATTTTAAAAAGAAAAGAGTTTTCGTTAAGCCTGAATATAATTTTATTTTGGGAAAGGAAAAAAGTAGATCACTGAAACTCTATTCCTTTCGGTGTTTTACATGCGAAAATAATATCTTGATCAGAAACGCTGGTCGACTTATTTTTTTGAGCATATGATTCTGACTTTAGTCATGGAACGATTTTACGAAGACGAGCCGTGGTGAAAGAACCACGTGGCACAAGTTTCAATTAGTTTAGGTATATATGATTTTGAAAGATGAAAAAAAATTACATTTCATTGGAGACTTAGAGTTGATTTTGTAGTAGGTACTTGAATACGTATTTTATTTATTTTTTCTATATAAGTACATATTATTCAACAATTTAGTGTAAAAAAAAATCCGGCATAAATCTATTTACCGATCGCTTTCTTTTATATGTATTCACATTAAAATTAAAAATAAATAAGTACACCATATGGTATCTGAACGCTGAAACTAAATGATGAAATAGAAATTAATTTTAACATTTTAATTTTAATTCAACAGATAGGGCATAATAAACCTGCAATTGTTGAAGTTACATGAATGAATGTATTATAATCAGCTACTAAAACCGAAAATAACACCCCGAGAAGATAGATGAAAAGTATTGACTATTGACAATGACTGTTAAGAGCGACCTCTTTACAAAAATTATCTGCTTAACGTTGGATTGCGTCTTCTAACTAGATAATTCTTCATACGGTAATTAAGCAAAGCCAAAAGAATACACCAGCTATCCGAAGAGCATTATTGGCACCTGTTTTTCGGTCAAAGTTACAATGAAAAATTTGCTTAAAGTCATGACAACCTTGACTCCCGACCTCGAGACCGGACCTTGTGACAAATATCAGTCGCATGGTTCATGGTATCTGCAGAACTGGAGATTTAAATAGTATTATTTAAGATTTTAGTTATTTTGACGCCTTTTACGGTTCTGATTCTTTTGGCTTGGTAATACCGATACTGGTAAAATCTATGAAGTGTGATTGCATTATCGCATGCTATGTATTTTTCAGAATAAATAGAAAAGATTGTTTCAGTAGTTGTTATATAAAGTAGAAAATGTTAACTGAAATAACTTTACAACAGTAGACAAAGTAGCAAGTACGCATGCGCTAGCAAAGTGACATAGCTACAGAAAGATACGATTTTTGCTGTGTTAACTATGCTACGTACTCCTACTTAGTCATCAATAATAAACTTTTAAGATTCAATTTTTACTTCGAAAACCTTGATTCAATCACTTCTCACAAAAATCGGTCATCTGTCATGGCGTATTTGTCATTTACACAGACAACGTCACAAAAGAGTGATGAATTTTACAGCTAAATATTAATTTTGGGTTTCTCGTATAAACGTCCTGTTAATGAGTTAATAATGAGCACAGACCGAAATCCTAAGGCCATCCCCTATTAGATTGAAACTTCGTAAAAAATTCGTCACCGACTAGACATGTAAAAGTCCGCTTTACACGTGTTTTCTTAATAAACCTTCATTACTTTATGAAAATAAATCTATTCGGGTTCAGGCCACAATGGAAATGGTTTCGTGTCTGTGCAAAGTTAACCTCATCCACCTCCTCCTCCTGGTCTTCGAAAGCAAACACGTCCACTACTTCCGGAATCGCCCATCAATGGATTATATTCTGATATTCATAAAGAAGATAATTCGTATATTCAGACACGACTAATAAATTGATAGCAATGTTAGTATCCACAGGTGTGTTAATGTTACTTACAAAGTGTTATACCTGATTTTAATGTCTTTTTATTATCCCCATCACCTAGTTTCTGGCCTACATCTATCATACCAGTTAGCTTTTGTTTCTCCTCCAAACGTGCTTTTCGCTTCTGTTCGTCCAACTGCAATTATTTTACAATTCAGCTTAACTTTTTAAACAGAAATTGTATTGCTAATTGCTTAATTATGTTTTTCATACAATACAACAATTTTTATTACCTCCTTTTGTCGTTCGGCCTTGATAGCAGCCTCTTGAGAATATTGAGCTTGCAATCGTTCATAAGCTTTTAGTCGCTGTTCCTCTTTCAATTGCCAAGCCCGAATTTCTAAAGGAAGGATTTTCTCAGTATTATAAAATTTATAAAATACTATTATTGCCAATTGGCGTACACGTGTTAAGTATACAAACTAACCTTGTGGTGATTTTGACTGGGGACTGGAAGCACCAGAGGAGTGATTATTTGTTAAACGAGTTTTGTAGTAATAATAAAGTCCAAGAACGAATAATATTATGTACCAACCATACGCATGAAGAAACCCTATAACTAAAATAGATAATGATTAGTATGTAACAATGTAGAATTACTAACACTAGGACATCAACAACTATAAATGCAAGGTATATGTACATAAAATGTTAAATATCCCATTCCAAATAATGCAGTTACCTAATCCGAAATAACTGACAGAAACTTCCTCGGGTTCCGCCAAAATATCTTCAGTTTCCTGATAGACGTCTCCCATCTTGATTAATATTCGAATGAAGACTTTTCACCTACTTACACCTGAAAAACTGTAAATTACAAACCAAATATTCAGATTCGGTTAGTATTAATACTTTACTAAATAAAAGATTGGATAAGAAATCTAGAATGATATTTCAATCTCTACGGAAATTAAAATTTTCTTTCACATATACTCAGAAAAAGAAGCTTTAAAGGACCTCAATCAGGATTAGTTTAGATACAAAAAATACAAATTGTGCATGCAAATTTTGCAATTATAAGTATCAAGATGTTATCTCTGCCTTTCTTTTTCTATCCTTAAATTATACATGTATGTATCTTAGTCCTTTACGCCGGAAGTGCCTTTAACTGCTACTAAAAGCACCGAAAATTTAAAATTTTACAAAATCCCTATAGGAGTTCATTTATATGGAAATTTAAAAGTGAATGAACATAGAAAAGGTAATAAAATGTAAAGAAAAAGAAAATCATTAAAAAAAAATTATATAGTTAGCAGAAAGTGTCCAATAAAGCATTTAGATATTTATTAATGTAACCATGTTCCATTCCAAGTTTTAGCAGAAGTTTTGAATCCCAATTTTTTCAATTACTTTAGCCCTAAATTGTAAACATTACACCTATATAAAATTGATAGAGAAGACCATAAATTGGACACACTGACCCTTCGTTTACTTGCAACTTCTTAAAAATATCTCGACGTACCAAATTGGGTTTCGGTTTCACTAATCAATCATTAAAAACCTTGATTTTGAATCAACATTTTGCAATAACAAGTCACAAACTTTATTTTTGTTCTTTTTACAAAACCTATTTTACGGACGAATTATTTCAAAAGTTATTGTGAAATCGTTCACTGTCAGTCGACCTAAATACTACATTCTAATGTTATATTTACTATAGAAATTAGAAATTACCAGATAAATTAATGCAATTTATTATAAATTACCTTCGTATCGAGAACATCAATGAATAAAATTCACAAACAAACTGGTAGATACAAAAATTTAATTGTTGTCTAGTCACTAGTCACAGTCAGGTACACACACACGACACACGTTACACAATACACATAGGTAATGAATAGTAATGATGCACAATACTGTACTGTAATCAGAATCTAGAAAATAAGCGTACATGTCCGTCGTACATTTTTAAAAATTGAGATGCTAACCGTTTTAAGAGGATCTTTCATAAGCCAAAAATTATAACCACATCAGATTGTTTTTTTGTTTTGGTATTCTGCTGTTTAAATTATGTACTGTATTTCTTCAAATACTCCCCTCGTTTATATTCATATTCAAATATACATAGATCTTACTTATTTTGGCAATTTTAGAATAGGAGGGATTAACCGAAACTAAACTCCGTTTTAAAAAATCAGTTTGAAAATATACAGGACGTTAAAAACAAAACACTTACGTATTTTTCTTCAATCGATGACAATATTTTGTCTCCACCTAACCTGTTCTATATTCTCCTTGGGCTCTAAAACATCCTGTTTCACTTGAATTCGAATTTTCAGTAGTCAGTAACTATGTAATGTTGTACTTCATGCATCGAAAATTATAAGAATTGATAAGTATCTAATTGGAGATATGACATTACCTGTGACTAAAAAGATGTTAGCTAATAGTTTTCTAAAGAATTAGATTTATAATTACCATTTCAAGTTTGCAATACAAAAATTCTTCCATTTTGTAGGGGAGAGGCAGACAACTAACGGGCGCAAGAGAGGGGCTTGTTTGAATGGAAGTATTTGTTGAAATGGGAAGAATATTTTATGATAATATTGAATTTAAATAAGCAATGGACCTAATGTACAACTGATGACTCTCAACTCAACGGTAAGATTGTATCTTCTAGGTACACTATGTGTACAAAATCAAATAGTTTCCATCCTGTAGTTTCCATTTCTAAATAACACGGAGTTGGAGTTTCCATAGGAACCACTATTTAGCAAATATGTTATTAAATCAATTTAACATGTAAAATAGTAAAATGCCACTTTGCTAAAAAAAACCTAGTAAACGCTCATGCACGTAAGAACAGGCGTATTACTAGTTGCTAGTAAATACTGTACAGTACAGTACAAAGTACATTTTTACATCTTACATTACAGAATCACACAAATTCTACGTAGATTCAGTTTTGAGACTTTCAGGTGAGCCTCAGCTGGTTCAGCATAAACCACACACGTTGTATGTACTATATTATAACCACAACATCTGTACATACTTGGGGAAGCTTTCCATTTTCCATGATTTCATTGTAAAAATCAAATGCTTTCAAGTTGTAGTTTACGTTCATGTCATTCGTTTACATGACTTCAATTAAATCGTAAATTTAATTTTGTTGCGACGGAAGATCTACAAAATTAAGTAACTTCGCTGCACATAATTCTCATTGCCGTAATCGATGACTTCTAACTTTTCTTATTACGATAGCTCGATATAATAGTGAATGGTTTGTGATGGTTTTCTTTAAACGTCAATTTTCATTCCGGAATCCGGATGTTTCATGATGAATTTTCATTTATTTGATTCCGGCGGATGCATATCATACTTCGTTCAACAGAATATAGTCAATAGAATAACGGTAGCATGTATAAGCATTATGGACAAATTTCGATTTCAACAAAAGTCATTACAAATAAATAATTTTGAATTCAAACTTAAAAATCATTTTCAAATATAATGGTTTTCCTTCATTCTTCATCTACAATTCCTCCATAATGAACGATTGAGCGACAGGGATTTTGTGCTTAGGGATGAATTTGATTTATTATTTTATTTTTTAACCGTTGATTGATGATATTAAATACAATTTACTAGATCTCACTATATAAGATAAATTTAGCATCATACATTCATACATGCTATTAGCATTAGTATTTATGTAAACAATGCTGTCATAAATCAATAATTATTGGTATTGTGATGGATTTGTCCTGAACTAGTTCCAAGAGCATGTGCAGGTGTTTGAAAGAAATCCACCAGAACACTAAAATCGTGACGATCCAAAACTTCCATCAGCAGTGGGACTTTGCTCTTCACGTTGATTCCATTGTACTTGTGTTTATCAATGTACAGATCTGTGATCATTCCTAAAAATATATCAATAGAATACGTTAAACCTTACTTGCTTTCTTCTAAGCATTCATGAAAAACCAACAAAAAACAATTTCAATGAATGAGAAAATTAGATATATAGCCATAAATAAAGTAACTGTGAGTAATCTATATTTTACCGTAGAGACGATCTAAATATGATGGCTGTCGTTTGTAGGTAGCTCTTAACTTATCAGCATTAGTTAATATGTATCGATATTCCGCAGTTAGCACATTTGCGACATCTGGATCGTGGGCTTGTATTTCTTTAAGCACATCGATTAAAGACACCTTAAAATTCAAAATTGTGGATTATTCTCTGTATGAATATAAGATTAAATGTGGTTAATGGATTAATTGCATTTTACAAATCTACACTAAAAAGGCTGCTATTCGACATGCGATGGAAACAACGCTATGTTAATACTAAAGAGCACATTCGTTGTGAGTGAATGATGACATTTATTTTTTAGCAAAAATACTTTATTTGTTCAGAGCGTGCTTTTCAGTTTTAAGGAACTGTAGTTGAATCGATTATTTAAATAAGCCACTTTGATATTTGTACATTTCAAAAAGTACCTGTTTTGACAGCGTTAAAAATCCGTCCAATTTTGGTCTAATTAACTGCAAGGTGTGCAGAACACTTTCCTCGTTAAACTCTAAAAAAATGTTAATTTCCAAATAAGTTTAACTTGCAATAACTACAGCATTCAATTTCTCAAAAATAAAATTTAAAAAGTTTTTAAAGAATCATTTCAAACTTTTCATACCACAGTCTATATCAAGCTGAATTTTCTTCTTTGTAGCTTCTTTTGAAATACAATCCTTCAAAATCGAAATAGTTGACACATTGTCTGATTTAAACTCTGCTTCGCCTTTGCTATAATATAATTTAATTAATTATCTTTCCCTTATACAATTGTAATTAAATTACAGCTTATACAGCTATGAAAATATAACGTTTGTGGTATTATGAATAATTAACTACATTTCGTACTACAACAATAATTTATTATAGCCAATATATACTTTATAAACCAAAAATTAAAAAGTTAAAATTATACCTGTAAGAGCAATGTAATAGGGTGTCTAGGAAGGAGGACACAAACGTTAAATTAGCTTCTCCAGCTGCAGGCGCTCGTTCAGGCATTTCAGGGATGCAATTGGCAAGCCATGAATGCATTTCGGCTAAGCTGAAATGGCCTTTTAGTTTTAGAATGTTGTAAGGACTGAAAAATTTTTTTCAAGTTGAAAGCGCATTTCATATAATTGTCCCGATAACCCACATTACAACGGAATGAATAAAATATACATAATATGTAAAACAAAGAATTTCCACAATTCTCACCGATTTGGATCAAATGCGTGAGACCTGACGTGCAAGGACAAAGGTTTTATTGTGAACGCCCTAATGTTACCAATAAATAGTTTCCACTCTACAAAAAACAGTTTTGTATAACCAAAAATTTTTGCGCATTCATCTTTAGCAAATCGGTTTGCACGTTTGTATTTACGTACTTCTGGCTCGCATTGACTGAAGCTGACCACTGCAGCATTTTTCTCGACATCCAACAAGTCTACTGGAACATCACTTTGTATCAAAATGGTATCGATTGGGGACTCCACTTCTAAAGTCAGTAGATACGAAGCCTCCTCTCTGTTGAGTACAAACTGTATTGAAAAACGCATTAATTTTTAATTAATTTAAAATCGAAATGTAATATGAAAATTAAATAGTGTATGCATTTTTTACCTTCTCATTCATTGCAAAAACGGGAACTGCAGAGTAGCCACCTTGATTTCCCTGAGTTGCGGATTGATATTTGTCCCGTTCTTGAACAACTTTTCCCTGCAAATCTTCGATTTCATTTCTATAGTTCCATAAAAAATCCTCTAATAAACCAAGTTAACCATGTTGCATATTTTAGAAATAATTTGAAACTTTACTTTAATCGAATTAGCTTTTGTCTTGTGTCTTCTGAGATACTAAAATTTCCGTCGTCAACTCGAATTTTCTTATCAGTAGTTTCCGTGGTCAGACCAAATACCCAACCTAAGAGTTTTGTAGGAATTGCATTTTTATTTAAATTAAATAAAAGCATTTAACTCAAGTTTTACTACAAATCGTCATTTTCTCACCAGAATAAGTAACTGCAATCACTTCTTCAAACCCGTCATGACCAAAAATACCTCCTTGGACACCTGTGATGCTTTCATTGCAGCACTAAATTAAATACATTTAATTTTAGTTTATTCATAATATTTTTTAGGTTTATATTTATGTGCGAATGCTTATTATATTTAAAGTACGTTTCTATTTGAATTCCAACTGTATTCTAGGAAAGTTTGTTGAAAGTTATAATTTGAACTTACGTGACTATAAATAAGTCTAGGAGATGTAGTTTGATAGTTTTCAGGATCTATAGCGTACACATGAACAGTTCCATCATCAAAGCCTACAACCAGCTCTTTATTTCCATCAGATGTCAGATCAAAAAAGTCCATGCATGTAACCCCTGCGTTAGTATCGGATTCAAGCGTCCAGCGGAGATATCCTTCGGAGCTG
>JAHZMT010002701.1:0-10919 GCA_027743785.1 Sinhomidia bicolor
CCCGCGTTGCACTGACAATGACCGCTCTGGCACTGTCCGTTTCCACTGCAACCATTCGGGCATCCCTCGGTCATCTCCTCGGATATCTTGGACGCAAACATCACTTCCTGACTGTCACTGTCGTCGTTGTACAAGCTGAAGAACCAGTGGCCTTGCTCCAGAAATTTATTAATCTCCTTGGACACTGACGGCTACACACAGAGGCAGTTCAGCAACCATTAACATCATTGCAATAAATATGCACCAGATACTTTTTCAGACTTGAAAGTACACAACAACTAACTTGGAAATAAAAATAACCGTTGTGCACGCTGTGTGTAAGCTGTACGATCGCTTTACATTAAACAGATTTGATAAACACATTGGAAAGACCTTCGGCAATTTAATTTATTCTTGGTGAAAACAGCTTTACATTTTTGAAAAAAACTGCCATTTTCTGGCAAACCGTTTAGAGTTTTCAAATTCTGAAATCAGATTCGGTCGAAAACACACTAAAACATGTATCACACGTACGTACATACGTGTTGGTTGAAAATTCAAAATCGTAACGGCCACTGACGGTTGCCGTTAACGTAGAAAAGGTTGAAATTCAATAGACTTATTAATAATTCCATGTAATCCTTTGGCGGAAACACAATTTATTTTTTTTATTTTTTCGTTTTGGAGAAAACTTGACAGACGGACATGCATATCGTATAAAGCCGTACTAACGTACATCGTAATAAGTACAATGCTAACTAATTTTTGTAGTTCTTCCATCTTAATTATACTTAATGACGCTTAGTAAATAAAATTTACAAATCCTGAAAGGGGAAGTCTGTTAAAGTGTATACACACCTATGCAAAATAGCAGCACTAGTTTAGCATGATGGCAGCTATTAGCCAGCTTTACACTATTTCATTTCAATCCAATGGAATGCTACATTTTCCATGAAATAACATTTTTATTACACAGCCACTAGCTACGTTACGTTTTGCTAGATTCAAGAGTTTGTGGAACTCTTTATTGTAAAGACAGTCCTTCAACAACCTAGAAACCAATGCTTAATTAAAAATGGCAAATGTTTGCTCTTGAGCGCATATGACAATTACTACTCTCGTCGTCAGTACTCGCATCTTCTTGAGAGCTTTTTGATAAGAGTTTGAGTTAGATTAGGTTTATTGGTCCCCGAAGACACCGCACATACCTATATGAATAGGTTGATATGCGTAGATGCGCCAAGGGTACATGAATTGAATGGAGCCTTTGAACTTTCGAATAAAATTATCTATCTGTCTATCTAACACTTGTTGAAAAGCGGTAATCAACAGTCGTTTTTGATAAGCGTTACGCTTGAACTTGCTAACTTGCAATACAAATTGAGTGACGCAAGTTACTTTTGCGCATTCATGTGCATCTCGTTTGGACGACTTGTCCGAAATGTTCCTTGATAAGGCTTTATCATTGATGACTATTTGTTTCTGTATTTCACCCTAGCAGTGTTATGCTCGTCTGCCGTCTTTTACTACTTAATTTATCAACTCATGTAACAAGTACAACGAGCAAAACGTCTCTCGAGAAAAAAAACAAGGACGAGTAAAGCGCCTCTCGAACAAAGAGTCATCCGGCGACAGAGAGACCTCGGCGGAAAGTGTTCCCTACGTGTGCCTTAAGGATTGCACTAGCACACTGCTCAAATTGACAAGTTGTATAAGTTGACAAGTTATTCTATACGCACATGTACATACACACACCGCGACAACATGTGATCAGTGATTGTCAATTGGCTTACCGGAGAACTACGAGTGACTCTAGTACTCGGTATTGTGATCTGGACGAAGGAACTGACATCTGGAGGAAAGTTGACCCCTGGCAAAGGTGATAATCTCCCCACACCTACGCAACGTCAATTAATTATTCAGGGCTATTACTCACTACTCAAAATGGGTTACAATTCAAAACACGAGCACGCCTACAAGAGGCAGGATACATGAGAGGAGAAGACTCTCCACGCACGCAGGCGCAAAAGCTGTAAGCCCACAGCTGCAGATTGTGCTAGTGGCGATAAACACTGTTCAGATAAGCAAATGGAGCAAGTGCACTTGATAAAGAGAGAAAAGAAAAGCGCTCATCAAGGAGGAGCAGTAAGCGAACCAGGCAGGATTTCTACACAGCGCAACAATGCTCGCTCTGAGAGATTAACAGAGCAAAGACGCAGGGAATTAAATTGTCGGTGGACGGACAAGCTGTCAGGTGCGGACAAATCACGAAAGAAAGATGGCACAGACAGACTGCGACAATACATGAACACACGACTGCTTTTCACACACCCAACCTTGTGCACTTGACTTAATTTTTTTCTATTTTCCTTTTCGTTACCTCCATCCTTGTCAGAGTCAAAAAGGATTACAAAGTGCGAGTCATTTCCAACCGGTCGCGCTCGTCCATCCAAGCCAAATCCTGGACATAAGCAAGTCATGTTGAGGGAGTCAGAGACAACTTCCTCTGCCTCTCCATTGTAAACGCTCTCATTTTTGTTGCCGCCCATGATTTCCATCTTGACCGCTTCAATCCCATTACCATGTATTCCCCACTTGCTCCACGAAGGTGTATTCAACGGTAGCCGCTCACCTTCGCCATTCTCTTCCTCCTCTCCCCCGGGGAGCGGGGGAAATACTGGAATCACATTCACTTCCTCTTCCATTTCACGGAGCTCCTCCAACAAAACTTGTCCAGATCCTGATTCAGCCGTGTCAAGATCCTCGTGAACCTCTCCCTCAAACCCGGAGCCTGACTCTTCAAACGAACCAATGATATTATTACTGCTCGTGGTAGAAAAGTGCCTATCTTCGGAGCCACGTTCAGTTCCAGATTCGGAATCGGGAGAAAACAGCGTTGACAGGGTAAGCGTCTCCTCCGTGTAACCCTCTTGCACATCCCCAGCTATAGTGGAAAGCTCAAGTTGAGCATCATTCAGCACGTACTCGTCATATTCCACACTTGTTGAACTGCTCTTATCAAGACACGGGCAGTAGCATTCGCAAACTCCACCACCGGATTTCGGACTTTCCAGCAACTGCTGCTGCTCATGATTCTCACTCAGTGATCTCGAGGACGATTGTGCCTGGAGCGTTGACTCTCCTATCACCGAAACCTTGCCCTTGTCTATCCGCACCTCAGTCGACGCGACTGAGGAACCGGGGAATTCACCTGAAAACCATTCTCGACCGCCGTGAGACAGGATTTCATTGGGGATTGCTGAGCTCATTAATGAAGACACAGCGGAGAATTGGTTTGGTTCCTCTGTAGTTAGCATCGTGGTTGGGTGTGCTTCCAGTGCGGAACTGATTGTGCTTGTCGCAGTGGTTAGCAGGTCGTGAAAGCTATGAGTATTGTCGTTTTCCTCTCCTGCGTGTTTTGAAAACGCTGTTTGAACAAAGGGGTGATCAGTCAAGGACGTGTCTTTTCCTCCACTGCTGTCCTTGTCATCATTCTTCTTGTCTCGCCCTGCCTTAAGCATCATCTCTATTGCATTGCTTCCTGCGTTTTCGCCCTTCCCTGGCTTCCCACTCCCTACGCCCACATCTATATCCAAATTATCGATTTTTTCATTTGAAAATGATGCAAATTTAAGGTGATCAGTGTCTTTCGTCAATGCCGACATCGCTGACTGCCCAGCAGACTTGGCCAGAAGCACATTTTCAGGCAAATTTCTCTGTAGTTGCTTTTTCTCGCGCCGCATCTTGCTCTCTCTTCTTCCTTCTGTCTCTTCCGTCTCGTTCTGCTCAGTCAATTCAATGGATGCGGTGTCAAGTGCTTCCATCCTAAGTTCTGTCTCCAGAGCGTGCTCGACACTCCACTGAAAACTTGGAAAGTGCTCGTGTGGCAAAGTCGCACTGGTGTCTCCAAAGTCGACGGGCCGTGATGTGCTCGCAAGTGACAAGGTGAAAGTGGAGGAGGCTGACTTGCCAGCTTTACCCTCGCCGACGTCATTTGTGTGACGTTTTGGTCGCCCGAGTAGAGTTTCTCTGTGAATGTGTGCCGTGTGATGAGTGTCTTTCGTTGTAACGTCCTGGTTGCGCGGGTGTCCTCCAGCTTGGTCACTATTGCGACTACTACCAGAACTACTGCTTTTATTTCTACGACTACTGGCTTGGTTAGATCCCCAAAGGAGGCTAGTGTAGCGACTACTTTCACTAGCAAGCTCCGTCCCTTCAGCGAACACTAGTAAACAGCTCAAAACTTGGAAGAAAACAAGTTATTTAAATAATCACTCAATGGATTGACAAGGTGCAGCCAGAAGTAACTGCGCGCTTCTAATTCTAACTGCATGCATGAGTTTGTAAATTAAGGGTTTGCGCGGATTGAGCAGCAGTGAAGAGCACAACCAAAACGGAAGAAAGTTGTTGGAGAACGAAAGAATAATATGCTTGCTATGAGTTTTAATTGAATTAAGGGTTACTTAATGGAATTCTTGGGGTGCGCCAGCTAATTTGGCGCCCATCGCAACGAAAAGTATGAGGCATTCTGCTAGATTCTGCGGAGCGACTAAGAATATTTGCGCGCTATGATTTGCATTATCGACTTATTGTTTACCTCCAGCAGAGGGATTGGTGGCGGAGTGTGATTTACGACTGGTGGGATGAGGAGAGGATAGGTAAGTGCCATTTGTTGATTGTCTTGCATGAGATTCATCGGTTCGGCTCAGCTCGTCGTCAAGTACGCCCAGCCCACAGTTTTTGGCACTGCTGCTAGCATCCTTCCAGGAGATAGCACCTGTTCCAAGGAGAATGGCACACGAGAGCGAGACTACAAACAGGATGCCGGTCAGGATTGTGGCCACCTTCCAGGAGCAGAAGCCTTTGAATTTGTACAGGTAGTCGTCCTCGGAGTCTGTCTTTGATCTGTGATGCTGGTTGTGGTGCTGGTGACGATGATTGTGATCTCCCCCTCGCAGAGTGCTCACTCCGTCTTTGTACAGCAAGCTTCCTGACGTCTTCTTTGACGGCGAACTACTCGGACTTGTCTTGTAGTCGGAAGTGGAATTTTTAGGTGTCTCTGTTCAAAGTTAAAGAGAAGACAGACGCATTACTCAAAGAGTTGGAAGTTGAAGCCAAGTACGGATTCAAGGAGCATAGACGTCGACGTCAACTTGCAACTTACCGGAAGGAATATAAATCTTGCCACCTGCAGTATGCATCAAGTATTGATCCACGTGACTATCGTGACTTGGATTGGGATGACCAACACCCGTCGTACTCTTTCCGTTTGAGTTCAGCGTGCGCTTCAGACTGTTGAGACGTGCCGAGTTTGTGGAGAAGTCAAGATTGCCACCTATCAAATGTCCACCTAGCAATACGATTTTAGATTTTAAATGAAACTGAGTGCATCTTGTGCTCAAGTGTGATTCAGAAATGGGAAGCGTTAATGGAGCTGTTTGCATATTTTGAATAATAAAAATAGGTTTTACACCCCCACTGCCACTCCGTTCATCTGTCTGTTCAGTTTCTCTCCCGACAGATCAAAACAACAAACGATTTAAAATGATGTCGACAATGAGCTAATAACCCATCTCTATTTCAGCTTTAAGAACGTTTACGAAAGTGTACTTGAATGTATTTTACTTGATTGATTGCATTTTATTTACGTGATAATAATGTTCGGGCAATACAGTCTAGTTCTTGTATCAATTAGCTACATTTTAATGGTATACTCTTTAATAATTTAACTTGACAAAAAATTGCTCCTCTTCTTTTTCTTTTTACATTTACCTCACTCATTCGAAGATACTTCAAAGCTGGACTAGCCCAAGTAGAGCGAAAATCCTTTACAACCTTCTACTCTCTCTAATTTTCTTTCTCGTCTCTCTTATGCTCGCTCATGAACAATGCATAAAACTTTGTCACTACAAAAGATGCTCTTTCAAATATACCGAATCTGTGTCAAGTGTCAAGTCATACTACTCTCGTTTCCACCATCTTTTTAAGAATAAAGTTTTTATACGTGAAAATCCTCTTTACCAAGACCGGGGATTACACATGGCTACTTGATTGCATGTTTATTTTTAAGATGAGTTCTAATGGCATTCGATAGTTGGAGATGATAATTTATGAACATTACATCAAAAGCAAATAAAAAAGTAAACTTTTAAAAAGATGTGACGGAGCCATTTAGGTATGATTTTAAAGTTATTGGAGTCATTTAGGCATGCCTATTAAGTTGTCCCAGTAATTTTGGAATGATTTTCAAGTTACCGCATTCTTATGTGCAAGCAGTTCTGTTTTTGTAACGTGCAAAACGTCAAACACAGAATGAGCAACTTCAACCCCGTTCTGTAGTTATGATGAAAATCTGATTCTTGTAAAATGGTGATTTTCTCACAAACGGTCAAGATTTTTAAAATCCGTCTTTGAATTCGTATTATTGGTCAAAAAAATGGCCATAAAAACATGTGTCACAAGTATATGTTATCGCTGAAAATATTTGAAATCGTAACGGTCACTAACGGTACTCGTAGACCAATTTTGCTCAAATTCGAAAGGGGTCGTCCCATAGAGACTTGAAGTCGGTGTGCAAAATTGGAGTTGAAGAGGTTAAAGCGTTAAGAAGTTATCGATCGGACAGAATTCAGACAAATTCTCTCCGCTCCCACACTCCCTCACTTTTTTGTGGTGTTTTTATAATGTGACTCTGTCACACAATAAATTGATTAGACTATTAGACCTTATTTTAGAATCATGCAACCTGCATTCAAGTTCTGTAGAGGATGCATCTAACCTCATCAGCCTTCCCCATGACATTACTTGTTTCTGAGTGTAAGGCAGCTGCGGCTGGTATCACAGCACCACTTGACAGGAATAGCACTAGTTCCCTTCGTACGTTGAAATTTCGTCAACACTGCACGCATTTCCTTTTTTTGCTTTTTGCATCATCCCACTGACGATGCATTGCCAGTACTCTTACTCCTCATCACTCTCTTGGAACAAGTTTAGTAATCACAGCCACTGCTCTTTTTTTCTTTTCATACCAAAAGTCGATTCTTTTACCTAGTCACGTTTGTATGCGTTCACAAAATTGTACGCCTCTTACGAGCAGCTTTCGAGCATCTAGGATGATGCATCAGAGTAGAGACGAGAGAGTGGAGCGCTCCGTAATTTGATCTTCTCATCAACAGTTATGATGAATAGCTAGATTAGATGATGCTTGTGCTCATGAGAAGAGATGAAGAAAATGGCACAAGAGTATAAAATTTGTCAATTTCTCTTTCCCGTTTGCGCTCGCTTTCACTCCTCTCTGACGCTCTCACCTACACCTCAACAAGTAACGCCTGTAAACACTGAACATAATATCACGTAAATTCAATTCAATTCAACAAGTAACGCCTAACTAACCGACTTCCCCGTAGGTAAGCGTATGTGGTTCTCAGTTTTGTTTCTCCGTTGTGGACGGACACAAGCAGCAGTGAGCGACCCAAAAACTCGCAAATTTTTGAATATCAGGTACACATTGAATTGGTTGGATAATTGTAGGTGCATGTACTGAGTGAGTCAACGAATGACAAAAAAGGCGCAATCTGTAAATTGGTAATGTCTGTTGAGAATTTAAGTAAACAAGATGAAGAAGGCATGTCAGGTCAGCCTCTTCTTCGTCCGCACTAGTGCAGAGGGCACGAGCAGCCACAAACGCACTTGGACGTTTTCGACTTGGACATAAATTGTTGTTTATGTTATCAGCCTCAGTTTGGGTCTTACCAGCTAACATTTTATACTGCAGAACAAGACAGGACGATCCCCAATATACGTCTAGAGCAGTTTTTTATGTTGACTTCAATCCTATATTCCGTTATTGATAGGTTGGAGTTTTCTAATTGTATACACATTTTTAGAAATTATTTCATAATGACTTGCTGAGGGCAGACAAAGTAACCATTCATAAACAATTTAGAGCTTCATAAAATGTTGAAAAAATTGAACTATTGACATATAGTCCAAATTACAATAAAATCGATATGACTGAACAATCAATAACCATATGTGCAACTCAACCTTAAAATCCCTAGGTTTAATCAAAGACAGTAAAGTGGACAGAACATATCGATTGTTTAATTTAAAAAAACAAATAAGACATTATGGAGCATAAGAGCCGTAAGACCTAAAAGCTTACGAACATGCAGCTAAAACTTGCAATAGAATCACTAATAGCTACTGCAAGACAATAAGTAAATATGCTCAATAAATAAAGCGGACAAACTTATAAAAGGTGCAAAAAATTTATTAGGACTGCACAACGCAGACAATGTTAAAATAGACTGGCTAAAGAAACGCACATGTATGAAACTATGAGATTGTGCAGGAAAGCAAAACAAAAATTGCTTCAAACTGTTTTCGATACATATTAAAAGAGAGTGCAATTTCAGACGTAAACACCAATAGTAAATGTGCTGAATATGTAAATGAAGAGGACTATTGATTTTATACAATTTGCGTGTACTAAAATATGGATAAAGTTTCCACATAAGATCTGATCGTTAGAGAATTTAAGTGAATTGAAATTAAAAATCAACTTCTTGAATGGAGAAAAAACCATTCCAGTTGTGACCTATCATGTATGGACGAGATTTTTGAATCTGTACAAAATTTATACAAGTGAAAGTTTTAAAATTTGTGATAAAAAATGTACAGTCTGAACATTTATATAAACTCACAAGTGTATAATGTGATCGTGTGTGTAGTGATTTGTGCCTTTTCTTCTCTCCAGCTAGTGTAATTACCGAGATCTCGGGTGCTAGCTGCTGTAGAACTAATATTACAAAAGAGAGTTTCAATAGTGTTACATGAAATATTGCAATGCACTTTTAATTTTTTAAGGGATAGCCCTTCCTTTCTATTTCGCTGAATTCATCCGCTTTGTCTAAAGCTCTTTTAAGGTTTATTAGGTTGACCTTCAATGGAATATGCAACAAGTTAACTTAAAAAGTTTGTCTAAAAAACGTTTGATGAAAAAATCTTTTTGCATAAATTTGAAAAACATTTTTATATTTATTTAAAAAGCACAAGTGTATTTCTTGCAGGAAAACTTAAGGAACTGTTTAAACGGCTGCATTTATAGAGTTCTATAGCACCCTGATGGTGAAGTGTTATTAGCATGAATTTCGTACCCCTGTTCATACTTGCGGAATCTTTTGTATTGGCCGACATGTTTAACAAGAATAGGCGGCGGAACCTGCTGGCTCGCGTATCATAGGAACCCGAACCTCCGTGTTTTGAGAAACATGGCACTTATATCTGGAAAATTCTGTAAGTATTCTGCTGGCGTCAACAAAACATTAAATATTAAATTAAACTATTTTGATCTGGTCAATATTGGCTATTAAAAATTGTATGAACAATAATTTGTGCCACTTGTAATGATTTTTGTTAGGTTTAAATATAAATATCATATGCTGATAAAAATTTCAAATTGCAATCTATCGCAAAACGGAATATAGCATTGAACTAGTTTATATTATGAATCGGACGCAGAATCTTGTTCTGCAGTGTAAAATATTACCTGGTTAGATTACTAGAATTTACGTTACCTTGAAATCTAGTTTAGTTTAGTTTTTATGTCAAAAATTTAATTTTGTCTGTCGATACGGTTTAAATTTAATTAGACATTGCCCTATAGGTTTCGTGAAGGATGAGTCATCATACCAAAAAACAAGACCTGCGTACAGACTGTCTGTGAGGAAAAGAACTTGTGGGTTGATAGACTTTTGAGCAAAGGGTCCTAAAAGTTAAATGATACTTGTGGCCTTGTGAGCTAAGTTCGATACGAGCATTTCTACTTGCAGGCATTGAAGACAAGCCAGATCACCGGCGAAAGGAGCCATTGATGCTAATGAATGATAGCAGCTGTCCACGGAAAACTCGATCCAGGCAATTTCCTCACTTTCACCTCCAATTGTGAGCTCTCCATCTTTCGCAGCTCTGCAGATGATACGGCACTTACGGCAGAGCCTGTTATCTGCCACAATTCCGATAAAAATAAAGATAAAAGATAAGGACAATTTTTTGTCCAGATAAAAGATAATTGCTCATTTTAATTCAGATAAGATAACAGATGATTATTTTATCTGTATCTTTTATCTTATCTTTATCTTTTTTTGAAAAGAAAACAAGCTCTGTGATACGAAATCCTATTTCCTATCAGAGACGCATAGCTCAACAACTCTAGTCTCTATGTGACTCCAACTCTATGTGAAGCCTCAGGCTACGTAGCTGAAGCTTACCTGAAAAGCTACCATTCTCTGATTATAAATAATAGTGTAATGCAAGAGTGGTAGCCCACTAACCCCACTATCATTCATAAAAAATGTATTAGTCAGATGTTTTTAATGATCTGAATGGATTTAGGGTGAGGAAAAATTACAACGATAATACTGTCGATTGATCAGCTTTTTCTGAGGATTTTAAAAATATGGTCTGCAATTACATAAGTAAGTAAATAAAAACAAAACTTGCATTACCTAACACAATGTTTATAATTTAGCAGACCTTGGTTGCCACAGCAACAAGCAACTTTCAGTGAAAAGTCGGCTACCACTAGTTTTTATGCAAAAGCAGCACAAATATGCGAGCATATAAAATATAAAAAATAGCATGTGAATTGTGGTTCAAAACGAAATTTTCACATGTAATGAAAATGAAATAAAATGAAATTTTTTATTTAGATTTACGATATTTTTCCTTTATTGTATTATTTACTTTACGCTATATTTCAGCTACAAGCTACAGCTGTAAGTTGCTTTTGTCGAAATTCCAGCTAAGTACATCGAAAAATACGTGGCTTAGCTGTAGTTTTGCGTAGATTCTTCACTTTAAAGGTGATGAAAACGTTCATTTCAGCTTATGTAATAAGCATTGTAGAATACGCTATTATAATATGGGCTGCACAAAAG
>JAHZMT010002702.1:0-10095 GCA_027743785.1 Sinhomidia bicolor
TAGAGATATTGAGTAAATTAGGTAGATTGAACACGCACACACATATACTTTTGTACTACTACCGTATGTGCATTTTCCATTTAAAATTATTATTTACTGACGCACTTTTGTAGGTATTTTAGAAATATTGGTAAAGATATTATGTGATCAAAAATAAATATTAGTGAAAATGACGTTAGGCACCTATATAGACTAGCTAGTTATCGACTTCTCATTTTAGCGCCTTTCTTGTGTTCACTGAGTGCAGAAAATGCCTTATTTTGCATGACATGGTACGAGGACTTTGATGATATGTCAGAGATTTTTCTTGTTTGGATGATGATGCTTTGCGCTTGGAAGTTATGTTGTAATTGCAATGAGAGGAACCTTTATCAGAAAAAAGTGGATTTGGCACATGATCAAAAACAATAGAACACCCTTCATCCAAGTAAAAATGAGTATAGGCAAGTGACAAGTACGGATGCATAAAAATATTTGATATTTCTTGACGTTGTGGAATGGCGTACTTTGCATATAGTACGTTTAGTTAGTTAAATAGTAATATGCACCTACTTAAAACGAGACATTGGTAAAGATTGTAAAATTTAAACAAACTGCTACTAATACTATACACAGTTCAATATACTGCTTCCAGCATCTTACGTGATGGTAATATTAAGAAAAAATTATTATTTCTTAGTATATCCCGAAGGATACATGAATTGTTTTGGACTTTAAAATAAAAATAAATTACTAATTGTCGTAAGTTCAGCATTCCAAGATGTAATGACAATTATTGTGCCATTGTAAAAATTACATGATGTTGCAAACAACTTACATAAGGGGCTACTAGTTGAAAAAGGGGCAAAGTAAAATTGTTAGGGTTTTGATGAAACAATGACAAATTCTTACTTGTTTTGGAGCGCGGAGTAGCCGTGTACCAACACAAGAATGAATGTCTGTTTTCCTGTTCATGATATCCGCTCCAAGCAATGGCTTACCTGAAAAAACAATAAAAAAACAAAGTTAAAATAAACGCAACCTTGCACCATTTACGCAATACCAACATGCATAACATATCATCATTTACATATAAGCAAATATGCTTTTCATTTTTATATAATTTGATATTTAACACATTATCGTCACTAAAAATCCCTTCGCTAATTCCGACGTTAATGCTTATTAGAAAGATGCATTTTGTTGTCAAGAATTACTACCTATTCACCCAAAAAGTTTGCAAGTTGCAAATCTTTGCGACAATTGACAATAATGAGTGCAAATTAGACAAACAACTATGATACTTGTATGCAAACGGACTGGGTGCCTATACACATAATTTACTTTCGTGGTTTGAAAACAATAAAACTCAAAGAATACCTCTGCTAACTATTATTTATTTATTGTGTGTGTCGTAAATCCTTCAAGGATGCATTATTTAACACCTGTCATAATTTTGGGACAAGAACGATAAGTGGCGCAGTCGTGTATATAGAGAGTATCCCTATCATCATCACACATATCACCACAATTTAATACCTCCTTGACATGATCCTTCACAATTAATTTAGACTGAAATGCAATAATCAGATGAGCAATAAGAATTGTTTTCTTCTGATGATTTTTTTGGGGAAAAAGAAGTAAAACGACAGACGTGCTGTTGTTACATAATACTAATGACTAGTTGAAGTTACGTACGTGCATCATAAATTCAAGTACGTACACACACAGTACATACGACATACACACGGAGTACAATAATATCCTGTTTGATTTCTCCCTTTCGCATTTTTTAATGAAACACGAACGCTGATTTTAATTGGCATTCAATTCAACATATTTCCTTCAATTTTTACGCTCATCCTTCGAAAAGTTTCTGAAGAGAATACAAAGGTATTTGATTTGGCTGATCCGTAACTAATTCTTTTTGTGCAAAAGTCTCACAAAAAATATCAACCACATTTATTGAATGAAATTGGATGCCACCACCATCAATCATTGAAGCATTAATCATAAGCTCTATGCATTTTTTTCAAAATACGAATTCGCACCATTTCCCTTCCGCTGTTGCTTACCAGTTACCACAAAATGAGCAAAAATTTGAGTGCGACAATGGCCATTAAGATTTGGACTGCTGCTGCCGCTGGCTTTCACAAAATGACACGACAAAAAAATCAGATTTTTTTGTTTCCTTTGGATGCCCAGTTTGTAGATGTATGCGTATAAAGATAAAATAATTTGATTCTGCCCACAATTAGGAGAGCCATATAATTTTATTTATTTATTATTATTTTTCATCTTTCATACTTTCCAAGCTCTAACTACAATAAGTACATATTGTTCACTCTATACATGCATTTTTTTTCTTTTTTTTCTATACGGCGAACCAATCAAAGTAATTTTTGCGATGTCCACATGTTTTTGTGATAAAGGAAAAATGCTTACAAAAACAAGTTTTCATAAGCCACTAGAGCTCTCTCAAAGACATGCCTTTCATGATGATAAATAGTATATTTTCGTGGTTCACAAATGGATCACCAACCTTGCAGATTTTTTTGTAATAAAAATATCTATAAACCTTCGCTTTGAATCTATTAACCGTTTGATAAAGTAAAATAAATAGCAAATCTAGTGTTTATCGTCGTGATGCGGTACTATGTATGTACGTGTTTTGTTACATAAACTGATTATTATTATTATTACTGCACTTCTTGTTGCAATTTTTTTCTCGTTATATAATGCTGATCATTACTAGACTACTAGTAGTAGAGAGATGATGAGACTTTTAGGTGATTGATTGATAACCTGAAAAAAAACTTGCAGTACAGCTAGCCAGAGATACTCTAAACTTACTTACTTCACTTATCATTTCAATTTCATTTTCTATTCAAATAGCCTTTTACTTCTTCACCACTACCACTACCACCACACTACCAAAGCCTACGCCAAAGTCAAAAAGGAGTCTAATGAGAAGTGGTGGTGGCACTGCAATTTGCACTGATGATGGCTAGCAGCAGCAGTAACAACAACAACAACAGCTTTACTTTTGTTCAAGAATTCTTTCGAATATGTCACGTCATGCGTTTACAAAAGTGGCAAGCAAGTGGCTACATTATGTTGATTCGATTGTCGTGTGTGACTGTGACTCCTCTTTCAAACATGTGTATTTTGGAAAAGATCATGAAAGATGTTGACGATATCGATCATCATCATCACCACCTCCACCACCACTACCGTCGTATACGCGTACCTTTACCACACAGTCTACAACTAAATGTACATCGACATACATACGATAAATATGTAACTTTCACTTTCTCGACAATTTGCAAATTTTTTCGTAGTGACTTCAAAAAAATCTATGATGATAATAATGATGATCTTTTAATATGTGCATTACATATAAACAGCGCCAGAGAATTTTTAAAATAAAAATTCATCTCGCTAATCTATCACAATAGTACATCACCACAGCAGAGCAACAAATAGTTCTTTATTCAAAAAACCAGCCAGCCGAACCGCGCATGACACTTTTTATTTGTTAAAGTTACATGATACATCAGATAGCAGACGTAGAAGAGAGAAGTTAAACAGTAATGAAAAATAATATGCATAATGTCAAGTTTGGTTTTTAAAATAGAAATTCAGGAAGGGACGATGCACTTTTAAGTAAAAATATGAAAAATGTAGCAATTTTTTTAAATATTAAAATTAACCCTACCACAAAGATCATGAAATAGAAAATTTTAAATACATTTTTATCAGAATGATTTAAAAAGTTTTTAAGACGTTTTTTTCAACCACCTACGGAAAAAACGACAGTTGATCAGAGTAGAAAAGTGTAAATTAAGAGTTTCCCCACTGCTTCTTGCTTAGTCATTTTTGTTTTTTATGGCGATTTATCCAAAAACTTGTACTGCATCATCAAAAGTTATCAGACCTTTTGTCAAAGGTGCATCTGTCTGTACAGCGATCATTGTATGTAATAATTTGAATGCAAAGATGGTTTCCCCTTCTCAGACTGGGTACTGGGTACACATCCTACCAGTTTTTATACTGTATTTCTCAGTCTAAATTTTTTAGACAAGAGGAAAAGTCATCTTCCTTAGGTAATTTGCATTCAAACAAGAATTATTGTGACTTGTGTACTACTACACTGGTACATAAAGATGTGCAATCCTTTTGCTGATACTGATAAGATAATTATGTGTACTATCGAATAATAATAATAATAAATAAATAAAATCAAAAAATGTCTGCCGTAGAACAACTTCCATTGAGATAATTCAAGTCACCACTCACACTACTACCACTACTTGTATAACAGTTATTTTAAAAAGCAATCATACAATTTGCTTTGCTTGACGTTGTGCTTGAAGACATTAAAATTATCTTTTGCAGGAGGCAATTATTTCCTCACACATCCACTTAAACAAGCAAAAATCTTCATATTATTATATCATGCTATTGTACTCTCCTTGTCAGAGGTTTGAAATTTGTATAATATAGTTTGTTTAAAAAACGACAATCAACGCGTCTTCATTATTACAAACACCTTCTAAGAATTTGAAAATTCTTCTGTGTTCTCCACCACGTGAAGCCGGAACTACTACACTACCTATTCAACTTTGGCTAATTTCTATTCACTCATCACCGCAGCAGCAGCAGCACATTTTTTTGTAGTGATCTTGTATTAGCGTTTAAGTAGGTAAAGCCAGATGGCTCAACCTTTTTTTACAATCGGGACAGTCGGCAATTACTCTTTACAAAAAACTAACTATTTACAGATGTATGACATGTATGTATGTAGGTAATAATGAATGTAGTATTGCCAAATCACGTCTTTGTAGCATGATTAAACGCTCGTTTAATTCTGTGTTTATTATTATTTGGCTTTTGAGGGCCTTTCCGCAACCGGTAACAAATAACCCTTCTATTTTTTAACATTTTTCTATGTTTACATTATTCTCTATTAGTTTATTGTTACGTCACAACAACAACATATAAGCATTAAGTACACACATTACGCACAATTCAAAGCGATTAAACCTACTTAGATAATCGCATTCAATTATATTTTTCGTAAATTATGAAAGACGGTGGGATGATGATGATTGATAAAAGATTCGTCAACTAAGACATGATGCATTCTGCTCTAGTCAAACATGCAGTTAGTTAAATATAATATGTGCACATTAAAATTGTGACAATGAATTACCTTGTCTATTTACAAAACTGCCACAAAAGCACACCACCACACCTTATTGGCAATGCAGTTTTAGGCGGCGTAGTTCTTTTTGTCAATTAAAACTTGCTATAATGCATTCTACTTTGGCATATATCATCATAACACACAAAAATATACCCAGGGTTTATGCTATGTATCGTGATAAAAATTGAGATTGAGATTCGTCCGTCAGCGGCCAAAATTACTTGCGTGCTTAGACGGAAAACAAATTTCCTTCCCTTTAATGACATGTAGGTAGGTATACATTATGAAAAGGACAGATAAGCAGAAAAAACGGATACACACGCTCACGAACACAAACAAGCTTGCGAAAAAAATGTCAAGTGTCCTAGTCCCTAGGGCAGTCATGCCACTATTCTCTTTCAAGTTAGGTATTTCGACAATATGATCTTTTTTGGTATTAAAACGGCATTGTGTAGAGATATTTGTAGACTGATTATCATAATGGACAGTGGGTGGTCAGAGTTGGTTGACAGCTACCTACCACCAGAACACGACGCATAATCTAATGCGGACGCTTTGGTTTGTTCCGCTATGTCACAATAATCGAGAAGCAATGAATGACTCGAAAAAAAAAACTTTTTAAAACTGAGCTTAAGGGCTGTGTGCATGTGCAACACCTCGTCAACACTTTGTCGCAGGACAGAATAAATTATTCATTTAGTCTGCCAAATAAATGCACCGTGTTCTGCTGACCAGTCCATCAACTGCCACATTCACTATCTGCCACATCATATTACATTTTAAAAATATTATTGCATAATCCAAACTCCCAAAAGTAAGCTAATGCTCAATTATGTTAACGTAAGTATGCGTAAGTAGTGAGGTAAGACAGTCTCATTTATTTGAATTGCTTGAAATATGAGGCTCTACTTGGATCACAGCTCAGCGACAGCACAGCGTACTGTGTAGTTTAAGTAAGTCAAGCAATGTCTAAAAATAGGAAATGTCAACAAAAGGTTGACATTAAATGAGTAAATCAAAGAGAAAGTCGTTGGGTTTTCTTGGTACACTAATTGTGTTAAACATATAGAATAAGTGATAATAATTTATTCGCTTGCATGTATTTTCATTTTTTAAATATTTTTTTTTATTAAACAGACGATTACGTAAAGGCCAAGTGATGAATACACTGTGCAATTGTGCATTCTTTCATAAAGAAAAAACTCTTTTAGTATAAAGTGCACTAATATATTTTTTTTGGAAAAACACATGACGTAAGTAAAAACAAGTTTGTTCAGCAACAATAGCTTTGTTTTGAGAAGAAGTAGATATCATTTTGTCCTTTCCTGCTTCCGAAATATAACTTGTATATAAAAAGTGAGAGAGAACCAAACAAACAATATTTTTTTTAAAATATGCTTTCCCCAAGTTTAACTGATTTTTCAAGTAAAATAATAAAGCAAACGGTTCTCCATTGTTCATTTCAATGTTTGTTTCCTAATCTTAGAAAACAAGTTTGAAGTCATGATTCTCAGTTTTTTTTTGTATTGGACATCCGTACAAAAACATAGAGCACTATATTTTATAATTTGCAAGTACTGAAAATCCATTTGTTTTTTTTATAAAGCCGTACATTGCCCCGCTTCGTTGTGGTAGTTCAACTGGCAATAAAATTTGAGAACAATTTTACGCTGAGTCATCCACACTCATCAAATACGCATAATTTATTGTGGATGTCAAAAAACAAATCAAAGCGTTTGGGAAGCCCACTAACTGACAGATAAAGATAAAAATGACTCACAATGGTCAAGCGATTCAATTCAGGTACTCTATTCGCTATTCACAGACAAAACAAGAGTGTTTAGCACAAACTGGCGAATGTAAACTTTTAGGAAAGACGACAAAATGTTCAATTTATTACGATTGTACTAGCACACTAGACGTGCTTGTGTTGTGTTTATTATGTCTGACTTTATGTGAGTTGAACGAACTGTGTGTGTATAGTTCAATACGAATACGAATATATAAATTAGAATGTATTTTGTAACACTGCCCCATTATCCTGTTATCGTGTAACAATAATTAAAAATAGTTTAGCATTTCTTTTCAGCCGCTGGCATTTTCTATTATTATCTGTGACATACAACCAAATTCGAGCTTTATTTAGTTTAAAATCCTTAGCATTTTTAAAACCTTCCTTAAAATACTCAATTTCAACCGTGCATCTTAATATGTTGGTCGAAAACTGTGTTGACATATTGTTCTGAAAAGATGTAATATGACGCAAGCATTTTTGTTTGCGTTGATATAAATGGAAAAATCCAGAGAAACAATGAATTGAATTCCTGTTCCATGAAAAGTAAATTTAAAAAGCACGTCTTGAGCAACATGGCTCAATATTGGGTCCATAAATAAAGCGATCCTTTACTTTGATATGGTCAATTTTCTAAAAGGTTAGGCAAGTTAATAGTTAATGCCAATCAAATGTTCGTAATAATAATAACAGTTCTTGTAGTAAAACTGCACAAAAACCCCGATGTGATGAAATAAAATGATAAAAAATAAGATAACTACATATTATCTGAATATGTAGACATGAAAATAATCTTCCCTTTTCTATCATGGCATATTACATGCAGGAGTTTGCTGTACATTTATATACTTTCTTTATAGCAACATCATTTTGAAAAGTCTTTTTGAGAAAAAAGCACTGCTTTAATGAACGTTCTACAAATTCCAGCCAAAATGATTGTACAATTTACTGAAATACATACACACTTGAGTCCTAATGCGTCCTACGAGGAAGTTAGGTCTGCGATCATGACTCATGAAATATGCATAAAACATTCACAATGTGGCAGGCACGAACATCCTTAGTTAGGTTGAACGAGTTTATTTTCCGTTTAGGTTGGCTGACTCCCGCAGGATAAAAACTCGGTTTCCATTTCATTCTCTATACATGTGGGCGTCTTTTAATAATCTCAAAAAAGAAGATTTTCTTGGACATCTTTAATTCTACTTCCCTATATCATTATTAAAGATTTGCTTTTAATATGGGAGCGTACACACTTTTTGTGTTCAAGAACGCGTACTATAAAATACCACATTACAAAGTTGAGCAACAGCTATAAAGCAGCATACTGCACAATGGTAGTTTAATTATTCTTCCATACTATACGATGATAATAGCATTTCTGCAAATAAAAGATAAGTTTTGACTGCGTATACGTTGATGGATGGATAATATTTTTCGCTACGCTTGAGCTGCTGAATCTAGGTACATTCAGGTAGACAGACCTTTATTTAGTAGTGTCCATTAGCGAGTAGCTACATAACTCATACTCTGGTAGGTTGGTAGGTACTAACTAAGGCGAACAAGTGCAGTGAATTACTCAAAGGACCGATTTCAGAGAAGTTACAATGGTTGTGCATTAAACCTTCTTTACATATTTTTCAACAAAAATGAATGCAAATTACTATATCCACCCTATCAAAAGCAGCAACTTACAATTAGCCTTTTATACATACTTTTTTTCTTTTATATGAAAGAATATAATATAATATAATATTTTAACAATAGATCCGATCTATGATATCATAACTATACTTATTATTAACAATTTTTGAAACTGAAACCGCTATCATTTTTTACTTATAGTCTTTTTTTAACTTGATTTCGAAATGAAAATTCAATCGAAAAATAAACAAAAATTTATAGGTACCTATTTCCTTTCTCAATACTTACTTTCTATTTATCAACACAAACGTAGTAGTAATATGCCTAGATTTATATACGTGTCTACTTGAACACATGCGCCCACCAGAATGCTGTATCAGTACAAAGTGTAGTAAATAGAAATAGAGACCATTGCCGTAAAACCAAATTAAAAAACTAAACTGTGTATATTGCACCTGTGTATACTCTACTTCTACTACTATACTCTTCAATTAACACCATCTTAATAATTATCTTTTTTTTCTTTTCAAATCTCAATTCCCGTATCACTACTTTGGTAATTTTCTTAACCCTTTCTCATGCGATATATGATGATGATTTTTGTCTACGAGTTATCTATAGATTATCTTGGGTGCATAATGTGTGTACTGTATACTGACTTGCCAAAATGCACTTTTATGCTGCTGGGAAAGTCTTGATCATGATGCATTCATTCACTCATGTAATGAGTTTTTTTTGCTTTGTTCGACTCGATTTAGTGGCTGTATTAAAATTATTAGAAATGCTATATAACGTGCTACATACATTCATACATGACACTTTACAGCTAATAAACAAGTCATAAATTTTACAACCGTCTTTGAATGAATTGCGGTTGGCAGGTCAAACCAAAAATGTAATCACAATTGTTTTGGAATCTATGCATTTCTTGATGAGATGAAACATGAGTGCATCATAATACGATGGCTATATACTACACCCCATTAAGCATCATAATCATCATTATCATCACTCTCATCAGTTATAGTAGTAGTAGCCAACAGCATGCCTTCCTCCTTCATCCTCAAGCCATTTTCCGATGATGCGATGACGCTGTCACATAGTAGCGCAACGGCAAGGTGTTTCTTATTTGCCGGACTACATACACTTGTACTGTACCATATACATATAAACTTAATGGAGCTATTTTTGTACCACTCGCGCATCATCATCATCGTCAGCCTACTTTCCTACTCATTTACTTTGATTGTTCTCACAGCAGTAGTCACCACAATAGCATAAATCGGTCATCTTCCAGCAGCAAAAAATGAGTGTACCCAATACTCAATGATTCACCTGTTACCGTAAGAAAAAAAAAACTACTGTTTTTTATCGCCACCATGCTTTATGAATCTTGGTAAGTGCACTGCGCTGCACCGTGTACTTATCTATAAGTACGGATTTTGCGCATACCAATGTTGATTTATAT
>JAHZMT010002703.1:0-21830 GCA_027743785.1 Sinhomidia bicolor
AGTCAGGGGAAAAATAAGAAAGACCTTCAGTTTACCTAATATAAAGAGAGAAAGTTATTGTACTGGATGAAGAAAAACGCAGACACATTACACATCTATTACAATAACAAAAAAAAACGCTGGAGAAAGTGAGAATGAAATAGGTATATAAATATATTATGTTACTTCATGAAAACTACCTATATACAAAGCCTATGCATTTAATGGGAACGCGATTTCTTACGTATGAATGAGTGCACAACCAACCTGGACGATGCACCTACACAAACACTTCTTCTTTAAAAAAAACTTTCCATTGCATGATTGGCTTTAAAATAGCGTAAAAATAGGGATAATATGGGCGTTTTGCACAGTGCAAATAACTCGTTCACACAGTTGAGCAAAACGCACTCGACAGAAAGGTTTATACATAATAGGTGACGACCACCCGTAAAAGTATTATGTAATGGGAATGTGATATACCAACCAGTTGGAATGTTTCTTTTAAGGATAAGATAACATGATACACATACCAGTTTGTTTACAAGGCGAATATTAGGATAGTAGTAAATGTACATACCTGATATATATATATATTATGTAGACAGACAATTTTACTCTCTGCTCATAAATATTTCAAGTCTACACATAAATGCGTTTATGGTAGAAAAACAAAGAAAATCTAGTTGATAGTCTATTTCTGCTTTCCAACGTCCAACACACTACCTCTACGACAGAGTCAAAAGAACAAGTTTACAAGAACTTTCACCTCTCTCTCTCTCTCTCTCTTTCCACTTTAATATATACGTGTAATATATGTCACTAAATGTTTACTTATGCATTCTTCTTATTTTTTTACACTTTCCTTTTTTATACTTTCAGCAGACAACTGAAGCTCATCACTTTTACCACCCTAACAAAAAAGGAGGAAAATGATTTTTTTGTGGACTATTTACTGTCTTTCCTGTTGTCGTGTACGTTTGTATTGCTCCCAACGGATTACAACAAACAACAAAAATATAACTTCATAAATTTCTGTTTTTGAAAAAGATAAAGAATAGCAGAAGGAAAAAAGGTTGTAACACTGTTTGTTTTCGTTATGTACTCTTCCCAAACAAGAGAAAAAAAGAGACTGATGAAACTTTAAGCACCTTGTCATTCTCTTCCCTTTGCCATTATCGTTGCTACTGCTCCTCCTTCTCATCATCATCTTGTGCATGCAAACTACACATATACATTTATGCATTATACATGTGTGTGTGTGTGTGGTGTTTTTCGCGGTTAGAGAAACCGACTAACTTCAACTTGAAATCTCAACGGGAGTCACTTGTCCATACGTAATGCATAACGATAACTTGAAGGGTTCCCCGAAGTGACAATCCTTTTTGAGTAAACACGTCTGTCGGGCTGAATTTTATGTTTGATATGCGTATCGGATACGTGAATAAAAACTACTTAAATTTATTTTCACTGTTTTGCAGTCTGCATTCATTGAAGAAAAAAGTGAACTTCTGCTATGCCACTGCCTGCTGCTGTGCAGCGGAAGCAGACTTTTTTTGTATGCGTAAGTGAGTAAAGTGAACGGAAAGAAGGGTGGATATATAAACTCAAAAAAAACTGAATTACGACTACGGCTCTACGTATAATACATTCTAAACGCCTTTTCAAAGAAAATTGACTCGGTTTTTGAGACATTTAAGTTGAGACGATTCTTTATATATATGCTACTGTGGAAAAAGTGATCATCAAAACGAAAATCGAAATCCACAGTGGAAAGAAGGATTGAGTAAAGAACAAGTCAAATTGGAAGGGCGGAGGAGGCGGCAGTTGTACCACCAGCAGCAGAAATCCATCATTTTTTGAAAGAATCGATCATCATTCATGTAGCCTTTTGTTGTATAATAATATCCTTGTCGATCAGAAAAGTAAAACCCACATCGCCAGAAAAGTACCTACATCTTGTACGTTTTTGTGTTGGTTGGCAAACAACTTTTTAGTACAAGCAGCAGTGAAATATACATACCTACGTGCACATTTGCAGCAAAACGAAAGAGATCTGCTGGAATTGTGAGTGGGACTAGACCAAAAAGGGAGAAAAACGTAAAGCCTCACAGTCAAAGCAAGTTTGTCAGGTCCTTTTATTTTTTAAACTTTCTCTCTTGATAACCATCCTCACCACGATGGGCATTGAGAGTGCTTGGCAGTGGAGAGTGCTTTTCTTCATGGTGTTTTGCTCGAATCTATGCAGCACAACAACGGGTAAGTTGGTTTTTATGTGCATTTATAATTTAAATTGTAATAATAATATTCAATATTTTATTGATTTAAGTTATACTTATGATCTAAGTAGGTATGCATCTATATTTCATATACAAATTTGTATGTACAAGTGGATAGTTGAAACGCTAAAAGCATATCTATTTTTAAAATGAACATTTAAAAATTGTTTTGAAGTACCTAGTCTTCATTGGAAAGCAAAGTATTTTCTCAATATATTTTGTTGGTTAATCCATATTACCTATTATTGGTATCACTACCTAAATGGCATACTCATCATCATGCTCAGCGCTATACAAAAAATGCAATTCATTTCCAACATACTTTTACTGCTTTTGTAAATCTTTTATGTTGTGGGTGGCCAGTATCTATCTAAACATACCATGAAAAGGAGTGACTCAACTCCACATATTGTAAATCGTCGACCTGGTTGAAGGCTATTGTCCAGCTCGCAGTTTGTATCTCCACAAATAAAAGTTTTCTTTCTTTTCTTTGAAAGGCTCTAGATAACTTTTCACTTACTGACTTTCCCTTTTCCGCACGCACTTAAAAAATTTGTTCACTTGTACAATATGTACCTACCCCATTTCCGATAAGTAACAAAAGAGATTCTCCACTACAATAAGGATTCAGGGGCATGCATTCAAACCAAATACAAAAAACCAAAACATTGTTCATATTGTGAAGTTATATTCACTAGTTTTCCGTTGTAAATTATACGATCATAAAGGAATAGGAAATTACTCGTTCTATTCTAGCTCTCTAATTTCTTTTATTTTCCGTAGTAGAAAGCACAACGTATTTTTAATGCATTTACCATTTATTCATATAGCATAGCTAATACAAAAGCAAACTGTATTTCTTGTTTTGACACTCCATACATACCACAGAAGGGACACACACGTATACAAATAATATATTCACGTCTAGCTTGTGCAGTTGGGCTTATTTAGGTAGTATTTATTTCTTTTCCGTTGCAATAATTTGTTTCGAAATTCTTAACAACTTTTAGGTCTCCAACTCTCAATCCCTAGCTATATTACAATTTCGTTATATGTACTGTTCTGATTGATGTTTACTTGTGTGATTGTTGTAGCTTAGCTTAACTCATCTAAAACTGACCAAAACGGTTTTGCTTTCTGTTCGACGACTTCGATAATTTGTTTCATTTCCGACGGGCAACTTCAAAGAAAAGGTCTGCAAGTTGCAACACAGGTAAACTTTCCTAACAAAACAAACTGTCATTTATCGTTACCATTTTTCATGTCGTCGTGTTGTGATGGGATGCCGGCGGTTACATTTCTATTAATGTGAAAGCACCAAGCTATATATACTCCTTTTCCACTTTGATCACAGCGGTTTTACTTATGACAGGATGTAATCATTTCAGCTGAGAGCAGCAATGTAAATGGTACGTGATAAGTTTGTAATGTGTATATGGCCTCTAGCCTCTAATGCGTGGTGGTAACCATTGAACGTTTGTCAATGAAAAATACGGGTACAAAGGGATATTGAGACAATAGCCGTATAGCTTCTTCCTGATTGTCCAACAGGAACAAGTGGCTGTTTTCTGCCAAGTTCAAGCAAAAGGATTGGATGAAAATATATAGGTAGAGTGTAGTGGTAACGTAAACGTACAATATTTTAGGACTGTTTTTTCCGGTTGGGAAAGTTGTTTTACAGGTTTGTACTTTTTATATAATGCTGGTGTGACTAACGTCTGGTAGCTGTGGTTTGCCTGTGTTTCCCTTCCTGTGTAATTCCCTAAAAAAGTCTAAAAGTATTTAACAAGTTTTATGTAGGCTATTCGGTTGATCTGTTCTGATTTTCTTGTAAAGAGTTTAGACTCGTAGCAGCAATCACTTTTGTGAAGATATTACAAGTTTTCTTCTTGTTTCTTCTCAGCGTTCACTTTGCCACTCGTTTTTTTTCTTCTTGCTTCCTATATAACAAATTGGCTGTGGACATTACCAATAGGGCATGTGCCTATATATTTGGCATGCATATAGGAAAAACTGAAAGTTTTTTGGGCGATTTCACATAGTATCAAAACAATAACGGAAAGCAGTAAACTTGCAGTTGGGCAAAACAGACTGCTTTGTGATGGAGTGGCAAACAAAAATAAGTTTTTTGACTGTTTAATGAAGCCGTGCGGAGACTTTAGATATATTTTCGCAGTTGTATGCCAATATAAAGTGGATGTCCACTCACCACCACCCTGTAGTTACAAAGACAAGCAGAGAAAAAAGATAGATGTGGAAAACCTTCTTTTTCCTGAGAATGTTATCAAAACATACAGACCATTAGAACAACGAGATAAAAATGAAGATGCAAGCTGAAGACCTTGAAGCAAAGAATATTACAGTCAATTCTTCTATCTCAACTCAGTCAGTCTTTGACTTTGACTTGAACAACCAACTATGTTTGAAACGACCGATAAAAAATCACGACTGCTGCGGCTGCTAGCGACTGATTTATTTGGTTACATTTGAAACTTTACGTAGAACAAATAGTACAAAGTACACCTACGTAGTCAGCCCTTCCCCGCATCAAGAAGAAGAAGATGCCTTACGGCATTTAAGACAAGTAGAAACCTTGAGCGTCCTTGTCTTTTCAAATCGTTCCTTTCCCTGACGCTGCTCTTTTTTCCGGTGCTTCCGTATAAAAACGCGTGAAAAATTCCAATGCTCATTCTTAATACATTTTTTGCTTAAAAGACAGTAAAACTCTCAATGTGCAATAACTTTCTCAAATAATCAAGCAAAAAGTATAACTTGTGCAAGGACACAGGATATTCCAAAGAGACTACGTATAAGCATATACTGGTTAGTATTTTTTTATACAGAGAGTAGTTTTACAACCAACATATTTCGCAGTTTTAATACTTGACACAAACGTACCTACGTAATATGTCCGTGATTTTACAGTCTGTAAAAGTGTAAAGTCTGGGGTAACTTACTCCCACTTCTGTAATATCGTAAACATAACCAACAAACAGCTAGTTAGAACCACTGATAATTATTCTCTCACATTATATTGCTTTCACTGCTTAAAATTTGAGAATTTTATTCGCTCACTTTATGATCTATAGTACTCAAATCTGTTTTTCTATGGCTAAAAGGACAAAACTTTGTTCCTTTCCCTATGCACTTTTGTGTACTCTTGTTTCGTTTATTTTCTTTCCCTCATCTCATCATCACATCAGTTTAAAGCAAACCCAGACTACCGTGAAAGTGTACATAAATAGACGTGTTCGTGCGAGACGACATAATAAACACTAATGTAACATATAAAAAGCGTGAAAGGGAGGAGCAGAGAAAGGAAACTGAAACAGACTTTATCTCTAGTAGTAAAAAGCAAGGCTGTAAAATAGTAATGTTTTTTGTAGAGAAACATACATAGCCATCGTAATACTCGTAATAATGATAATAGCATTGCACATAGTGCATTTTGTTGATGTGATGATGATGATGATATGATGTGCCATGCTAGGTAGGTAGTTCACTACGACTATTCGATACTTTCACAAAAAAAGAGGGGGACTATGATGACGCCAGTTTAACAACAGAAATGACTTGTATATCTATCTACATACACATGTTAGCATTTTAATAATATTACATTCATAGCGGTAATGATTATTACTATTATTTTTAATACCTAACTAATACTTATGCGTACACATGCATACAGGACATTAGTACAAATAATCGCCTTTCTCTTTACCTTTTATCATGACTGCCATTATTTATGTGAGTTTATGTAAATTCTCTCATTTACTCTCACAGCAACTGAACAACTCTTATATATATTATATTTTCTCTACTGCTTTAGCAATATGAAAGATTATATTGTTTGTCCTTTTGAAAACATTTGGCACATGCTAATGTGGTTCTATTTTAGTAGTAACAGTAGCACGAACATATTGTGGAAATATAAACAGAAAAAGAATGGGTAGGGTTACTACTATATATATGTAT
The DNA here is from genome assembly GCA_027743785.1 of Sinhomidia bicolor. Classification (NCBI taxonomy): domain Eukaryota; kingdom Metazoa; phylum Arthropoda; class Collembola; order Entomobryomorpha; family Entomobryidae; genus Sinhomidia; species Sinhomidia bicolor. Next base: position 6,237 of record JAHZMT010002703.1, read on the forward strand.
ATACTTTCACCCAGAAACAGAAGGAAGTAAAAGTAGAATCAGGGCTTTACCTACTTTTTTTTACTTGGTACACTTTTTTTACAGTTTTTGGAAATGATAGGCGGTGAAGATCGTGTATCTTCATCTGAATATCTAATAAAAAGTAGAGTTCTTCTTAGGTATGTTCACATTATTATTATTATTACTACTATGTGTATGGTCTTAAATGAAATAGGAAAACTGGAGCACCAAGAGTCGTAATACAGTCCGAAGGAAACAATATGGAACACTCTTGGAGCTACATAAATAGGTATATTAGAATACGCTCTGTTGTTGAAGGAACCTCTTTCCTGCGTGGTGGCTTGACTTCAAAAAGAAAGCGTACTTGCCCTGCCTGCCTGCCTGCTGCTATTCTTCTGGTTTTCATATAAATTTCTCATGATATTGGTTGAAATGTTGAGTGTGTGTTGTATGTAGTGCTACCTACTATGATGGTATGAACCCGTTGGAATTCATAAATTTAAATTAATGCATCATTAAAAGACATTGTTATTATAGTGGGGTTCTCTCTTCTTTCCTATTACGAGAGTGCATAATAGGTACACTATTTTGCGGCCTTTTGTGATGTGTGTTGGTTGATATTTTGCAAAAAAATACAACTAGCAGTAATAGTAGTAGTACTACATAGGCACCCACATATAATCACCCAATATGAAGTACAAAGGTATGCATGCATCCAAGCAAACTTCCTGCCGTCATCATCAGACGTAGCATAATAGTCCCATAATACGTTAAGTAATATGAAGTAGCAGTATTCTGCATCGGTTTAAGATGCTAACTAAAAAAACGCAACCATAGTAGGAATAAAAAAGGCAAAAAAGAGCAGCTCTAATACATGGGTTGTAAATTGTGCTCAGCGTTTGTGGCCTTTTAGCACGGAGCTTTGATTTCGCCAGCTTTCTCCAGGTTGTTCATCTTCTTGCAGAAAAAGTGGTTCTGCTGGTGGTGGCAAAGTATTTTTGTTAATAGTGTATGATAAACAGAACATGACCCTTTTTTTCTTTTTCGAGTAACATGTGGTTGATTTGTGGAGACAGGAGTGTAACATAACATATTAGAAAATATTATGATTATATTAGTTTTGTCTTTTATAACGTATGCAATATAATGCACATGGTAGAAGGGAAGAACTCATTTGGTAGTGCTAAATGTCGAAGTTTTTTAAAGAAGAAAAAACTAATCCTTTTCCCAGAATGGTTTATAATAATAATCATCTTACGACCATGCCATCACACTCATTTAGTTGTACCACCACCGCTTCTGCTGCTGCTTCTCGTGACTTCTTTTCAAGATTTGAGGAGATTACTCGTTTAAGTGGTATGGTAGTTGGAATATACATAAGTGTACCTATTAAAGAAGAAGCAAGACAGAGTATTAAAGGCATTTAAAATACATGATATGAAAAAGTGCATTTGTAATAATACAGTGTGAATACTCTTAAAAGGAGCAATTAACCTTCTTCTCGTAATGGACAACATTTTATGGGAATAATTCTGAGTTATTGGTCTTGGGAAAGGAAAGTCCAACGGTCTATTTTATCTCCAAGAAGGAAAGAAAAACAATAAATTTTTATATAGCTTTAATTCTCTACCGCTGTTACGATATCCGTTTTTGGCGAAGAAAGACCTACATTGGTAGGCAGTGTAGCGTATGTGTACAATATGAATACACACACATGCATCATGCCATTGTGGGGCACTATTACCAAACATCAAAGCCGGAAAGCCTTTATATAGTATCGTCTACGCGTACTGGAATATAAATAAAAACCACTCTCTTTGTAGATCTAACAGCTTATATAGTATATATAGGGCAGTTTTTTTGTTTCTTTCATCTAACTGGCAAGTTTGAATCAGTTCAAACAAACGCATAGAGAAAGCGTCACGCGAACAGGGAAAAGTAAACAATTCATTTGCACTGTATTAAATCCTGACAGAGTGCTGCAGAATGCTGCAATGTGGAAGTTTGCACCCCTGATTTTTTAAGTAAAAGACTGGGTGGGTGTTGGGTACACAGCTGCGGACGTTTTTATTTTCGGGCGAGAAATTGATTTTCAAACTTTCCTTCTCAAAAACTCTGTTACTAATGCTAATGTTTTAACCGAGCTTTGCATAGTAAAAGTAGAAAAATTAGCTCTACAACAAAATAAAATTAATAGAAAGCATATGGAAAAGGCTAAAGAAAAAAAAAATACTCAACAGAACGAAAAACACGGACAAGGCCATTTATTTAATGTTCATCCATATGTCACTTTGCCCCACTCGACCTCTGCCTCAATTATAGCGTAAAATATTGAAATGGGAAGCTCTACTTGTGATGTATACCTATAATTACTGTACATTCTAAACTGAAGTTACTTCATTTAGTGCGAAAAAAGCGTTTCTTTCCAAATAAATAAGCTATTTACTGCCTTCATCGTCGACATTAATTTTATTTTCACAACACATACCCATTTATACAAATCATGCACCAGACCTGACAACTCCTTCGTTTCCTTATTTTTACGCTGGTTGCTTGTATGTGTACACATTTATAGGCACCCATTATTTTTTCGCATGTAAAAATTAAGTAAAAAAGGGAAGGAAAAAAGGTTGAAGTAACGTTTACGAAAACAAACGATGGAACGATACAAGGCGCACATCCATTTCCTGTCACATCCTACCGGCGTATATAGCGTTTAGAGTTCGAAACAGCTGCACTTTCTTGTAGCTACCATACACTTACACTTGCATGTTGCTTTCATATCACGAAAAAAATAATTTTCCGCTGCTACTGTTATTTTTCGTGAGTCTTTTCTATGCATAACATGTACAAAATTATGCTGCTGAATAACAGCGGGCATTTACCCTGCCCACTATTCGCAGCAGCAACGCACATACATAATATGTCGGCAGGCAGGCAGATGCTTTCTAATAACAAATGCGAGTATGTTGACAACAAATAATATCGCAAGAGAGTGAGAGTTCCAAGTGAGGAAGACGCTATTAGTAGTCTACATCAGTTTTTAGACAAGCTTTCAATTAATTTTTGATGAGACACTGGGTTGTAAAAGAGAGAGAGGGAGTATAGCTGAGTAGCAAAGGAAAAAAATTTCACTTGCAATCCCTTTCTTCTTCCGCAGTTTAGTCCTCGTCGTGGTTGTTGTCAGTTTTAGATGTTGAATATACATCTTTTTATAATAGAAAATGGATGGTACTGCACTACTGGTAGTAGTAGTAGTAAAACCGTTACTAAATATTCACACAAGACGATATGGGGCACTATGCTACTTGATACCACCCTAATGTGACGAGAATGACTGTATTTTCATTATTTATTTCTAACTGCAATGCTGCGTGTTGCATAGATCACGCTGCACAGCATGTACACGTGAAATGTGAATTTCTACTTTGTTGTCGGTCTTACAACATGTTTACATTTAATCATCATCATGCTGTCCTTGATATTTCATGATGAAAGGGAACGCACGCTGGATACAAACTCAATTTCAAACCTGACTTTCATTTTCATTCAGAGCTCAGCATCTAGAAATTAGAAGTTAAAACCAGTTCAATCTATGTATGTAGAAAAGCCTACATGCATTATTGTATTTTATATATTTATAAATGAAAATGGTATTTACTCTACAATTTCATTATAAATGTATTTGAGTCCACATAAATGTTCTGAAAACTGTTCGGTTTTACAAACCTGTTTCATGGAATCATACCCTAGTTGTAGTTAAGAACGGCTTTAGCTAGGATTGCAGATTGTAAAAAAATAGCCGTGCAAAACGATAAAGAAAAAGAAATCATGCCGTACACTCTTTCATTTTATCATCCATGTTGGCTCGATAGGTACTACTGTTGCTCTTGGTAGATAAGTTTTTATGACTGTCTTTTCATCCTTTCTTTCTGTTGAATTACAGATTACGAATTGCTGGACTCTGAAGAGTATCTCCCAACGACGACATCAGAACCACTTCCGTACTTTGATGAACATGCTAACCTGACCAACATAACGTACCCCTTGGGATCAACGGCATTTTTACAGTGTAAAGTCAACCTGCTGAAAGATAAAACGGTAAGTGATGCTTTCTTAACTGCTACTTTTCCCTGTAGAATGGCAGGGCGTTTTTTGAAACTGGCATCATAAAAAATAAATTACGATTATTGTTAGAAGGATGAAATAATAGGTTCCTTGCTGGACTAAATTTTGTAAAAGAAAGTTTTGAGACGAACTTGAAAAGTTACTGCTTGTTCAGTTCTCTATGTTCCTAGAGCATTTATCGGGTGTGCACAAGTAGGCAGTATACTTTTGAGAAACCTTACAAACGCATTTGTTTCTAATCTTTCAAACAGTTACGGTCTGGACATTTAATAAAATCATCAAATTCTGATTTAGAATCCAAAAAAATCCATGCTTTAATTTCGAAAGTTTGGATTTTCGCAGTTTTCTTTTTTATTCATTTTAAAGTAAAATTGCAGAGAAATTATTGAAACCAAGTAAAGGTTATAGAGACACAGAGATGAGATAGTGAGAGAGAAAGGCACACATACATTTTCGTGCAAAGTTGATCGTTATGTTCCGTTGTATTCAAGAAGATTATTCTGTTCTAAAAAATAAAGTTGTTACAAATTCTCTCTGCCTTTTTACATGATCAGAAAGTACGACGGCAAAGTAGCAAGAATGCCTATTCAGCAAACTTATTGCTAGTGTTGGAGAGGACGTTAACCTGTACAGATTTGTAACTGTTGTTGTAAGATAAAGATATTTGTGTCACCTGCAATGAAATTTCAATCACGGATAGACTTGAGCAACAGAATAATCGTAAGAAAGCGATTTCCAGAGAAAATAGAAAAGGTGCAAGAAAGAGGAGTGGAACAATTTTGCAATGCCTAATGAATAAAACAGTTAAGTGTACAGAGGTACACTACTGGCCTTATCGACTAACAACCAACACGTAACATTTATGTATTTCGTAAGCCATGCCAAGTTAAAACGAGGCAGCGAAACGTATAATTTTACAGCATAAAATTGGATTTCATTCAGACGCATTTTATGAAGAAAATTCTTTGATGATGTGTTATACGAACAGGAAAGAAGCCTTATATTGTCTGCGAATCTACAGAAATTTGTAAGGAACGCTTATTATTACCTGAAATATGTTGCAATTTAAAGTAAAGTAAGTGAGTTCTAACACGCCACTGGATAAAAATGGGTTTCTAAAGTGTCTTTGAAATGGATTGGTGCAAATACAGAAGATTTTTTTGCTAATACAAAATAAAATGAAATTTTCATCCTAAGGGAAACACTTTTAGCCAATTATGACGCTCGCATTATTGTGTCATCGACATGGTCGTCGTTGTCGTTGTTCCGTGATTGTGTTCCTTCCTAGTGATGTGATTGTCCTAATCATGAATGCAATGCAGCAATGCCTTTTTTCTCTCGGAACATTGTCACTTTCACTTTGTATTACGCATTTATATAATATGCTTACGTGACGATAGCTCTCCCTCCTCCTCCTCCACCACCATCTCAAGTCAGCGATAACGAGACAAGAAGAATGAGAAATTTTGAAGAGTATGTTCGAGAGAAAAAACTAAAACAAGCTGCTTTCCCCCTTTTTTCTTCTTTTAAACTTTTTTTCAATCCTTTCTCCTTTCCATTTCTATATATGTGTGTATGTATATATCTGTTCTAACTAGTTCACATACAAAGACTGCATCAATAACACTGTCGAGTTGATCCCATTTGACACTATTACACATCGTCATCATCGCCCTTTATAGCATCCTATAAAAAGTAAACTGCACCGAAATAGGATGGCACAAAGTCAGTGTAGCGTGGAGGAGTAAGTCAAAATGAAAATTTCTTCCATCTCGATATATACATACAAAAAAAGTATGTCTGTATGGGAAAGGGTATAATTTGGTTATTTATTCATAAACGGATAGTTGTATCTCTGCGACCTGCGTGCTACATCCATTGTCAAAAATACATTTCTACGTAGGTACATATAATCATATTAATACTTATGTGATCTGCAGCGGAGCAATTTTTGTTTCGTATATCTATTTCGTCCTGTATAAACATTTGTTTTTTTTGTTCTAGTATGTCGCACCGGTACCCATTGTACTCGCCCAATAAAAAAGAACTTTCTATTCTTTCCAGTTTTCTGTAAAATACAATGTATATGTAGGTATATTTTTATACGACTATACAGTATGTATGTATAAACATGTTGTTGTACGTGTACAAATGTATTTTACACCAAACTTTTGATAACTTTTGGCTGAGTTGTATAACCGCTAACATTCTGCCTTTATTTTGATTTTAAATGAATTTGCCTACATGTGGTGGTAGTGATATACTATGATATACATTGCTAAATTGATGCTTTTTATCTTCTATATATTCCTTTTTAAAATTGGAATGCTTTCTCTAGTTTTTGTGTGCTACACGTGGCAAAAACTGTCTCATCCTGCTGGTCTTCTTTATGACTTTATAAATGGAAGGAAAATGAAGTCGGGCGGCACATGGACCTTTATTGGATATTTTGACAAGTGAAGTAGCCCAACTATATGTATAAACATATGTGTCTTGCTAAAAAAATTCAATGTAATCTACTCATTGCAGAGTACCATTATAATAATTTGAACCTATTTGAACATATGATAATACCACATTGGTAATTCTTTTGATACGAAATAGTCATTGCAAAGTAATGAGATTTTTAAGCTCTACAAATATAAAAGACTTTAATACATTAGCTGAATTACTGGTTTGTGCTCAAGACCGGAAGACCAAGATGACTAGAAAGTGAACGACAATAGAGCTAAACATGCTTTGGGGTTTGGAAATACAATGCGTATTAGTATTATTCAACAGTGCAGCGTCTCCTCTCAATCATGAAAAATTCTTGGTGGGTAATTTGGTCGTGGCATTGTCAATAAAAAAGGTACTTTTCAATCAGTGATTCAACATTATACAATACAGTGCGTAGATATATATATATATACAAAATCAAAATCCTTTCTACTTACATACTTTACGGATACTGGAAATACCTACATCTATAATAATAAGCTTATGTGTCCGTCGCACAAGCTTTTAATACTTAAGGTTTTTTGAGCATATCTAAACTTTATTATATGCATGGTTTGTGTATGGAAATTTTAGCGTTTATCTTAAATTCTTTTAAGAAACTAAAGATAGGCACAATCTATGTGATTATCTTATGTACATATATGCATTTACCATGAGTGCATTTTAAACTTCGCCAAACATGATTTGCATGATTTGAAAATTTTGATTTCTTGCATACATTTGGATCATACATTTTTGAATTTTGAACAATCAGTTCTAAGTGTCTCAAAGGATTAATTTCAAATAAGTCTTCAAAGCTCCTTTAAGAATCATAGTAATTTCTTAAAACTACGAGATTTTCTAAACACCAAGTTTTTAACAAACAACTAAGAAACTTCTTAAATTCAAAACTGTTGGGGCTTTGTAATAATAAGTTTTCTATATAACAACTTCAAGCTTTTTATAACATGACAATCTCTAATTTTATTTTTAAACACGAGTTTTACCAGTGAATATTTCTCGTAATGACAAAGGTGGTATCGAATATTTCATTTTAAATAAATGTTTATTCTACTGACGAAAACCTTGAATGCATGTTTGCCCGTAAAAACAGGCTAAATACTAGTAACTACATAAGTGACACACGCACACTTTCCTACAGTTAGCACCACCACCAGCAGCAGCATACTTTGGAACAATCGAAGGTAATGTCCTATCTCATCCAATTCAGTTTCTCATTCATCCTTTTCACATTTCATTTTATTTGCCTATTTCCTTACCCCCTTCTGATCTCCTATTTCGCTTCCTCATTCTCCTTCCTCGTTTGACTGATATTTTTTACAAAGGAACATGAAAGATCGTCTTGTAATGCTTTTCTTCACGTGTCTTACCTCCTCCGGCATAAAAACTTCTATACTGTTATATCATCATATATGTATATAACTTCACAGTTATGAGCGATGATGATGCAACATCATTACATGCATGCATGAAAAAGTTCATGCATTCCGAACTAAAACATATATAAAAAAACTCCAAGTAACAGACAATGAATATATGTAATATTTACATATACAATTTTTCAGCGGCTTATATACTGGAAACGTGATGGCTTTAAAAAGCAGACATACATAATATAAGTTGACGTGCACTGTCTCTTTTCACTTGGGAGGAAAGCTGTACTGCTGGCTGATGTGTTGTTGAATACGCGAGGTTGTCACAAAAGAAAAACTTTTTCTCTACCCTGACCATCTAATAATATTCTGCGAGTCAATGGAGATGAAAAAGGGCATTTCCGTAACCCATTTGCATCTACAAGAAAAAGTAGATGATGATGTGCTTGTGTAGTAAGTAGTATGCATAGAGAAAACAACTAACTTTTGCCTACAGGATACAATTCTCTATATATTTATATATATATATAGCAATATATAATGTGGATACACATTATAATGACAACTACATATATGCTTATGATGATACATACTTTTAGTACTTTTTTCATCATTTTATATAAGTTTTAGTTGTAATAAAAGCAAACTGGTGACTGGTCTCTTTGGAGGAATAAATCTCTAATGTTGGTCTAGTCCTGGCCCCGCTACAGTGCATTGTCAGTTCTCTGGAACTTTTGGAGCAGTCGCAAGATCTCATTCCTTATCTCTTCCGGACTTGTTATCATCATCACACTCACAGTATTCTTTGTGGCATCTTCTTCTTATACCTATGCTCGTATTGTTCATTTCACTCTCTGACACAAGTTGAAGATCAGCAGAAATGGAGAAGGTTATCTACAATCCATCTTTTCCTGATTGTATTTCAGCCAGAGCAGAGACCGATGACCGATGCATGTGATGATAAAAGTGAATGTCCATACATAATCATGTCGGCATGCACTATTGTTGCTGTAGTCACTTATATACTGATTGCAAACACGTGGCAGAACAGGAAAAAACACTACACTGTACTAGTCAAGATTAGATCAAAAGAAATTTCTTGGAGAACTATGATATATTACAACAGATTACGTTTCGGCCCTCAATTTGAAATTTATAAATCCAATAATAAATTTATAACTGACTTTGCACTTTCCAACAATTGAATTCGATCAAGCAACCTACACAAAATTATTAGACTAGTCCAAATTCAATAAAAAAAGTACAAAAAATATTAAATAGGAAAACATGAAGGACGCAAAAAATAGACTTGGAATTGGAAAACAAAAGAACACACTTGAATTGGCACAAAAGCTTAGTCAGAAAACAAAATTTACTACAGAGGAGGTGAGCACGTGAGCAGCAGCAGCAGAAACTTCATTCATTCTAAAGATTTTCTGCTAGTCAGTCAAAAAAATGTTTCTTGAGTTCACAAACAACATGTTCAATGGTACTTTTGTCTTCTCCAATGCTTTGTGTAGTGTAAATCGTTGCTAACAATGTATCAAAGAATAGCAGCCCAGGGAAAGGTAGATCGTCTCAAATTTCGCGAAATCCTCCACACAACCTTTAACATCACTGACGATGTAATGTTGGACAGAGTTTATAGAGTTTTTGATACTAACCTTGATGGAATTGTAAGTCAACCTGTATACCGATCTCTAGTCAGCTCAAAATCTTATTTCCATTTTGTTCTACCTCGAATGCCACTACTTTCTTAAGTGGTAGTAGTACAACAAAACAAAGATGGTATCAAGAGTTAAAGTGTTAAAATATTATGATGATGTAAGATGGCAAAAGGCAAGATATAATAAGGCAACAGACTTTTGCATATACATACTGCATGCATACCTCTCCTATCTTCAAATAGATCGATGAAGTGGAGTGGGTGGAAGGACTGGCAATTCTTCTCCGGGGCACTTCAGAACAACTCATTGACTTTTGCTACACCACCTACGATATAAATGGAGACAAATCTTTAGCTCGAGAGGAACTCTATCATTGTATGTATAACTAAACAATCACACAGTTCAAGATGTTATGTAAATATACAGAGATGGCATGGTGCGTGCATATAACTATCTATCTATAATGTATCTTTTGTTTTCGTTTTAATGTTCTCCAACCTTAGGTTTAAAAAACTCAATATATCCACATTCTGGAGTTTTAAATAATGACGAAATCGAAGAAGCTGTTAGAGAAATAGTCGAGGTATTGATTTCTAAAACTACGGAGATTTTTTTACATATTAATTTTGCACTTCACACTAAATTGTTCATACATGTCCTTACTAATAAGTAGATTACAATGAGAAAACTCGATGTAGATAAGGTAGGTGCTAATTGTTACAAAGAACAATAAAGCTTTGAGTTGATAAGGCTTTTTGGGAGTATAAAAATGTTAAATTTTCAATTGTCGTTAATTAGGATGGTCAGATTACGGAAGTTGATTATGCCAACGCATGTCGTCGGGATCCTCTTATGCTCCAGTCAATTGGTCCCTGCTTACCACCTGCAAAATCAATTGCTGCATTTATGGCAACTTTTACTGAAAATTATAGGTCTTATAGTACAGAATGGAGTGGTACGAAACTATTATTATGTTCAAATGATAATTTAACAAAGGGAATATCGAGTTGTTTTATTTTTTCGTATACATTGATATTTTCAAAATATTTTTATTAGAAGATTGGAAATTGACTAATGAGAGAAAATCAAAACACAAAAGGAATAGTGCTGGCACTTCTAGTATCACTTCATTGGAACGTCTTGTGACGTAGAATTTAAAAAAAAGAATAAAAAAACAAACAATTCGCTTCAATGTCAAACTATGCCTTTCTAAATCATGCCAAGTGAATAAAAACACAATAAAAACAGTAGCAATGTATTGAAGAGATGGTGAAATATTATGCTTATTTACTACTGAAATACAAAATGAACGTGTTTGCTGCTTGCGATGTACAATGTTATACTAGCCTTTAAACAATTACTATATTTTCAAAAGTTTTGTTTCAAGACTATATTCGCTTGTACTAGCAATAAGCAAAATGTATAAGAATACAATATACATATGTAGACATTGATATTCTGTTACAAAAATGTACAAAAAGAAAGTAGTACACACGGAACTTCATTTAGGAAGCGGAAGCATATTAAAGTACTGTTCGTTTCAGCATGTTGTTTGCTCTCCTTATATAAACGCTTATTTCCTAAGGCTATTCAAAATAATAGCATCTTATAGCACAAATAAAGTGCAAATACAGAACTATATTATGTACCGGCATATATATCTACAAAAAAATGTTTCAAGTTATTTAGGCAGCCTTTTAGAGAAAATGAAAAATAGCACCCAAAATGTAAACTGAAACTTTTGCCAAAAAAGCTAAAAAAAGGAAAGAAATCCAAAAGAAGAGAGGCGAACTTGGGAAAATCAAAATCCGCTGAATTAGCAGTTTCCCGTAAGTGTCAAGTGGTGACTTGGCATATTCCATGTGCTACGTTTCTTTTGTAAAATATACAATATGGAATTTCTCTATCATCATCTCCACCACCACCGTCATCATACTAACTTTAAGTATTTTATTCATTCACGAATGAGTGATTTGGCTGTGACTTGGTAAGACGGAAATATATAGAAAATAGGTATACTACTTACAGCCAGCCAGTCCAATAAAGTCCAATTTACAGCTTTTAATGAAAATAATGTAAAGAAAGACTTGCAAGTTAAGAAGCAAACCTTAATGCTACAAAAACGCCTTATAATAATGTTGTAAAATGCTGTCTGCCCATGATGAACAATCTGCACGCATAGACAGCAGCAATGAGTGAAGAATAGCAATGCATAATACATAGTGGGAGAATGAATGATATCATCAAGTTTCTTTTTTTAAAAAACTTGAAAAAAATTGAAGCAAGCTTCTTCCTCCAAACCTCCCTCCCCCAACCAAAAAATCTTATTCTCACAACATCATCTTTCAAAAAAGCATCTCTCTAAAGAATATTATTATGAGCATCTTCAAAGCGATGTGAGGTGAGATACAAGTATCTTTCATTTTTATTTTAGCAGACACAACTAATGCGAATGCACACAAAAAATTTACTTCATAGATGATAAAGGAAAGAACGTGCCATTATATATTGTATACGCACACGCTCACACTCTATTCGGTTTACCAAGATTTGCCCTCTGTGAAAGTTTCCTTATGCTCGAAAACTCAAAAAGAGAAACCTAATAATAAAACATCAACAACTACCACTATTACCACCACCACCGGTACCACCACTGGTACCGCTATTATTCGTATCATCTTTTTTTTACCTCCACATCCTGTGTGAAGGATTTCAAGATTTTCTCCCTAAGCTGTCAGATGCTCTTCCACTCTAATTTTCCCCTAATGAATTATTCATCCTGGTCACTTGCTCCCCTCTACCCGCGAGCACAAGCGCAAGAAGTGCTTTAAAAATGCCATGTAATGTAATTAGATTTACCTTAACATATTTTGGCAGTTTTAAAATTCAAAGTGGTTTGAGCTTTATGTATATGTATATACCAATACAGTCAGTAGCAAATTGGCGCAATGCTGTTGATAAAAATATAATTATAAAGCGGATCAACCCCATCATCATCATCATCGTATACATTTTTTTATTGTACTGGTGTTTTATTACATTTTATTCAGCACCACGTAAATGAATTTCCTTGTATTGATGTCTACAACATATTCCAAGTTATTTTCACTTGATTACGCTTACTTTACATTAAAAATTTTAATTAGAGATGATGTGCACACATCAAAAATGTAGCGAAGAAATTATTTGCGTTCAACTAGGTGGAGAGATCAGAGAAGCCTGTAAAACTTTGTAAATACCTTTAGGAAAGAAACGCTCATTGATTACATGGAATACACATCACATACATTAAGTAAAATGAAAAAGGTAGTATAGGCATATGCGTAAGTCAGAAAAGTCGTTCAACTGGAAAATATCGGCTAGGCAAAACTACACAAAGAGGAACTTTTATCTTTTCACAGTAGAAATGTATCTAGGTATTTGTGCATCACGAAATTAAATTCAATATTAATATGACTATAAGCATGAATCGTAAAAAAGCAGGCAAAAAAATACATCAAACATTTCAGCAATAGTGTGTGTCTAGAGTATTGGCTTGGTATATAGCATATACAGTACAGTACCGTTTGCCTTGAAGAATAATCTTGTTAACTTGCCATTTTGTCGACTAAATTTATTGGATATTGGTATGATGTTTTGAACTTGGTGCATTGATAATGATACAAACGCAGTGGGGAGGAATGACAAAATACACACACACATACACTCACTACTTACTACTACTACTATTTATTAAAGTAGTAACACAGAAAACCTTGGAGGCTTCCTTTCCTCGAAATTGCCATAAAGTCTGCAGCTATTGGAACGAGTTGTTTGTTTGAATACTACTACCACGTTTCTTTGAACTGAAAATAATATAAGGTACTTACACAAAACTTATCTCGTTGAAACCGGGAAACTGAGACAGCAGTTTTTAAAACATTTATGTCGACGTATAACCGTCTATTTTAAGGCAATGGATGATGATGGCACGTAATTTTTCATCCCTGCAATCATGCTTTTTTATACGTTGACTGGCTGATTCTTTATTTACTTTTTCACAGCGGCGGCGATATACACATTTAGTGCACCACAACGTGACATTAACGAGACCGTTAAAATGAAAAATTTCAATTTTACCGCCATCACATCAGATAAAAAATAAGATATAGGGTTGTTGCAGTTGCCGCTTGTTAAAAGAGGCATTAGCATTGGTTCCGGTGCAGTAGTGCTGGTGAGGGTTTTAGTACAGTACAAGTATACCTACATGCCTACATGAAAATGCATTTTTTATGTTCCCGAGCTATGTTTTTTTACAAAAAAACCAATACTGTTCATAATGAAATATTATTTTACTTTAAACTTGACGAATTATATGCAATTACGATTATTTATTTACGAGCTTTTGAAGACATGGGCTAAGAATTTAAAATTAGACATTTCTTTTAATCAATGCATTCAAGTTGCGCAAAGCGCATTATGTGCACATACAAACTGCTTATCCTTGGTGTTTATCCGGGACTCAAAATTTCAAGAAAAACTTTTAAAACCAATTCTTCTACACATCACCGGCATTAATTAGCATACTACTGAAAACGTGCGACTGCAACTGTAATTAATTAGCTGTTAAAAATCCTCATAAAACGTCATAAATCGTTAATGACGCATCATCATGATGATGATAGAGCATAAACTTGAGTAAAATGTAAATTGCATTACTTGGAAAATGTCTTCTCCTCAAATGTTTTTCCTGATTAATCTTTCCACTGGCTTTTAACTTATTGACTTAACTTTTGTTTGTTTTCTTTCTGCTGCACATTACAGCAGCAGCCTCTGTGTAGGTAGACTTTCCAAAAGGAAAGTGTTTTAACCGCAAGACTGAAAAGGAATTCTTGCTTAGTTCCTATATTTAAGCCAGGTAACCGGCAAAAAATTTTCCTCCGAGTTTCTTGTGCAATCACTTCAACTCAAACAATAATAAATTATTGTTCCATATTTCTAGCTCGAGTTAGATAAATTGACTTATGCCAGAAAAGTATGGGAAAGCAGTAAAGAAAAGAGTTTGGGAACGGCAGAGTTGTGTGGGAAGTCAACAGTCAGTCATCATCAGTATCAGTCATGTCATGAAGGGAAAACAGAGTGAAGTAGTAGAAAGCAGTACAGTAGTAGTCGTAGCAGTAGCAATCTGGGGATGCAAAACAATCTTTGAGCTATCGACAACAAAAACAGGAAACTTTTATGATCTGGTGCGCCACAAAACATGGTTAAAGAGTTCCGTTGCGTAAAGCACCGCTACCGCTTGCTTCAGAGTGCAAACTTCAGAGCTCTCATATAGAGAGACTCTTATTCTTACCATTATTATTAAGACCCACATCCAGACCAGTCAAGCACACAGTTAGGTTACAGAAGAACACACAACAAGCTCATTTTCAACGTTGGGTTTCGGTTAGCAGAGCTAGTGATATGGATGTCTGGAGCAGGAGCAACTCCCAAAATATCAAGAATTCATGGAACATAACCAACAGCTTCAGGGGAATTTATAAAACGAAGTGCTATCTTTGGTTTATATACAGTGTGTGTGTATAGTAAATTACTTGTCTGCTGTAAAGGCAAGGTCTAATCGCAGGTTCTTTATCTACTTTATAAACTTTACAAAAGTTCAAAAACCGTACTAGACGATATTTTTGAGAAAATACAAAAAAAAGTTTTTAATAATAATTGTTAAAAAAATACAAATCCTTATATTTCAATTTGAAATGATACCAACCCTGCACAATGTGTAGGCATTTCACTATAAAAAAATTTAATCATTTCAAAAATTTTCATTTATTATAAAAGTAGAGCTATTATATGATTTGTAAGAAAAAAAAATCACATTTTTATTACTTTTCTGTAACCAACTGTATCACAAAGTACACCTAATAATACCCTTGAAGATAGTTTGTACG
>JAHZMT010002704.1:0-19450 GCA_027743785.1 Sinhomidia bicolor
AGGCAGTGCCTGGACTTATCTTCAGTTCAATAAATCGTTTTCAAGAGTTGAAACAGTGTCTGGGTTCTAGCTGTGATTCTTGGGCTGTCAAGTATGAACAAATTCTCGTTCACAGCTCCTTCTTATTTGGGTACATTTCTCCACGTCGTTTCATTTGGGATACGTTGAGTAACCTATTGGGTCGTACAGTACCTTTAGCCGGGATCACAGAATTAGAGTTTCGCATGGGAATGTCTCTCTTAGAGCAACTAGGGCTTACGTACGTTTGGGATTACGTCCGTGATTCGTCCCTCTGCATGAGATTCAACAATTGTGACAATGATTTTCTGGCACAAATTAGCAACATTAAAATTTCGGTAGATTATTATATTTAAAAACAAATACATAGAGAACAAGTTACAATTTCTTCATCAGTAGCATAATTTTGTATCGTTTTCTTTAATAGACGTGTAAAGTTCAAAGTAAGGATTTGAAAGACGACAAAAGGGATGTGTCAGTCTGTGAACAAATTTTTAACGACTCTCCATTAATTCTTCTGGCCGCTGCAATGATCCTGTTGACGATTATTACTTATCGTAACGAAAATGTAAGTACATACCAAGTTTATAGAATCACGTTGATATTTACATCTAGGTCGACATATCATTGGCACACTCTTAGAAAACGATCACATTTTATTCTACGGTTTTAATTCTTCAGAAAAGACAAAATGAAGCAGTAGTTGCAAATTCTCCAAGTCCTGGAGACGATAAAAGCAATAGTACTGGGAGTGCTCCGTCTTCACCACCTCTATCTGTGAACGGTCAACAAGACAAATCAACGGTGTTTGCTGCAAATTTCAATGCCTTTGTGTCTCCCAGCTTCAATAATAATAATAGCAATATTTCCAACAATAAGAATTCAGAATCAGGCAAACCTGACTCGCTACCTACTTCAAACTCCAATCTTCCCAGTCAAAACATTGACGCAGAATGCCCAAATTGTAAAAAGAAATTTACTTGTGCAGTTCCAAATCCCTGGACGCTATGCTGTGCTCAAATTTCATCTGTCATTGAAAAGAAAGATCCGAGTAATGTTTCAAAGAAAACAGACGCTGCGGTTGACAAAGTCATAAATGAATTGTTCAAAGATATAAAATGTTCTTATTGTAAAGATATACTAAAGAAAAAACTTAAAGAAATCAAGAGTAAGAAGGAGAAGGCATCTGAAAGTTCACAGAAAGGCAAGAAACCATCTAAATGAGGTCGTTCATCAAATTCACTGTGGAAGATATATGCACAATTCTAGGAAAAGAATTAAAAATGTAACTTATATTTTAACAATAGACACTCCTCAAATTTTATAGGATTTTTATGTATTGTGACGAGTAATTTACCATTTTGCTCTAAAACAGGCCAAATGGTTCTTTACGGTTAGTAAAATGTATCAAAAATGTGTATAGTAAAATTATTTTGAAATAATCAGTGAGTAAAAATTAGATTTGTGTAGTTTTAAAAATTTTCTGTAAAATGTCTTACCGAGTATTTAATGTGGAAAAATAAAAAGGTGTAAATTATTTGAAATGACCAGATATCATTACTTTGGTCTGCTTTATACTTTTTATGGTTTATTCATTTTTGTCGACAACTGTCCTTCTTGTTTCGGCTATTTTTACGATTCAGAGTTTCAAATTTGTGATTCGACTCGCTTACGAAAGTATCGAAAAAACTTTTGTGCTTCAATGTTGGTGTTTGGTGGCTCAAACGCGACAAAAATAAATTCTGACTGCATTTGCGTTAGTGGAATGTAAAAATTCTTAGTTTCAATATATTACTATGCTAGTTTCAATGAGCGTAGAAAAGAAAAAAAAGAACGTCACCATGTTACCAAACAAATAACTTAAACGCATTTAAGTTATTTGTTTGGTAACATGGTGACGTTCTTTCTTTCTACGCTCCTTGGCTAGTTTGATAATAATAACCTATAAAATAAAAAGTATGTATATGAATTAATGCTCAGAGCAATGGATTTATTTTAGTTGGATTATCATTAATCGGAATTGCATTCCAAGCGCTCTGATCAGCAACGAAGGATGCGTGCTGTCTCCGCAAATCAAAGCTATGCAGTACCTTGGAGCTCTTAGAAAAGATGATTTTTTCTCAATTATAACTGAATCCGAAATGGACCTTACTTTTAGTCTTTTACGCCCTATACAAAACGCTAGAGTAAACGGACAAATTTGGATTTTTAATGGAATTCTCTCAAAATCTCGTAACGGTAAATTTTGTGCTGAAAAGTGGCAGTTGGATAAAAACGAAACTTTATCGGGAGTAAACAAGAATGAAATTGCGAGATACACTGTTAAAGGTAAACTAACTGTTCAGTACGAATGTCCAAGGTATTATTCTGAATTTGTAATCCCAGATTTCCAGTATGATCTTCATGATAGAGTTACATGTAAGTACAAAAAGTTTTCATAAAACTGAATTTTATGAGCGTACATTCTTCGTGCTGTATAAAACTTGATAGCTTTACGTTCTAAAACAGCAGAATGCAGAATGGATTGCACAAAACAGACTGCTTCCAAGTTAGTTAAACGAGAAATGAAAAGGAGAAAAATTCTCGAACAGACGGAAAATGGCAACTCTACGGAAAAAGACAATTCTACGGAAATAGCAAACAATTTTACGAGCATAAATACAACCTTACCCATATCTCCACAGATGATTTCCCCAGAGGTAAAGTCGCTAGTCCATCAACTGCATCGATTCTTCCTCATCAAAATGTTGTCCTATGGATTTAGCAAAGACAGGTCTCTACTGGATTTTCAACCAAGCCTTACTCCACAATCTTCTTTTAAAATTTTAGAAAGGCTGCAAGACATTGTATATATAACGTGCGCTGGTGAGGTACCCAAATTATTTCTCGAACTCTCTCACATTATGTTCCTTGTGGCGCATGAGCACCTGGAGACAAATCTGACAGAATTTTTGAAACATGAGGAAGCGTCTGACATTATGCAATTTTTAGAAGATTGCGACGAAAACTTTATTAAACCTTTAAAATTCAATAAAGATCGCACATTCTGTCCGGATGAGGTATGAGACGAAATGTTTGGTCATCTTCAAAGATATTAGCATCTAAAAAATTATAATTTAAACAAATTTCGTCTACTCCAAAAGGCCATTAGAGCAGTTCAAGAGGATGAGGTATTTTTGGACGTGGTGGGGAACGTGTCTGATTCCTACGACACAAACATGTATCTGAGCAAACGACATTTGACGTTGGAAATTATATGGAATATGATTGACCTCGTTCTTGCGACATGCATCAACGCATTTGCTGAATCATATATACTTTACCACAAAATGGAACAGGCGCTAGAAAAACTTTTCACAAAAGAGTTGAAAGCATTGTGGCAACACCCCCTAGACAATGGGATACTATATACAAGGATTTATGGACCACACTGGAGGCATTATGCAGAAAACTTGGAACGATGTGTACAATCTGTCTACATTCTTAATCCTAAACTAACGCGACTCCGAAGACCAGATGAAGCCGTGATAAGATCCAAATTTAGTGTGATGAGGTAAAAATTTAATATATATTTTATTAAGGTCAATTTACTGACTACACACAATTAAGACCAATTTCCTCTTCACATTATCATTTCAGTCAATCCGATAGAAATCATGATGAATCAATAAATAGTCCGGAAACAACAGTTGCAAAGCGTGCAGCTACATTTAAAATTCCAAACATGACTCAATCAAAATCAATCTTGACCTCTGTGAATCTTACGTGTCAACCACTGAACGCGTCTCAGTGTTACGGTGTCTAATTATAGTGTTTAAAACCTTGTCATTAAATTTAAAAAATGTCAAAAATATAATGTCTTCAGTACTTTAAGTAGGTATTCTACCATGATATATTTAATTTTCTATAAAAAATATGTTGTAATGTGAGGTGACAAGAACGGAATAAAAAATGACACTAATAACAATAGAACCGATTTAACTATTTTTGATGCATCGTCACAAGTGTGCGTCACACTGTTCCACTTTGCATTCCAACGACACGTGCATCTCCGTCCAAACCAGTACTGACTTTCTTTGCAGTCGCTGTTTGGAGTACACCTTGGCCTGAGAGGCGGAGCCCCAACCCAAGGTTGAATTGGATAAGGTGCTGTAACGTTGCCACACGCGCTTTTCACACCAAAATCTGCAGGTATATAGCATACTCCTCTAACGACGGCCATGGAAGATTCATAACATCGACAGACTGGATCATTTTCAATGTCACTAGTTTCTTCTTCCACTGGTGTGCCATCATCGCCAATGGTCATTTCTAGTTCTTCCTCTTCTTCCTCTACTGTGCAATGAAAGAACTTTTTAAAATCGCAGATTTCATCTTCGTTATCCTCAAGCCATCTAAGCTTAGACTCCATAGTCGCTGCACTTTGTAAACCTTTTGCCATTTCAGCTTTTGTCTTGCACGTCTCATCATCGTCTGAAACCCCATCCCAAGTCATACTCCCAGAATATTGAGGTACCTCTAACGTGTAGCCCTCCTCTAAATAACCTATCCTTTCATTTGCTTGTCGTTTTAGCGAAGATATGTCTACATCTGATCCTGCCAGACCCAGTGCCGAAGCAGTCGTATTATCGTCATCATCATCATCGTCAACTGTATCTGTATCCTCGTGAGGTCCGACATTACCGCTACTACCTTTACCGCTGCTTATACTACCGTTGGTGCTGCTACTACCACTACTAGTATCGTTTATTGAAGAAGCATTAACGTCTCTCACCTGCCTTAGAAATTGTGTTTGTTCAGAGTTTAGTTCGTCCTTCTCCTCTATAAATTTTCAAAACACTAGCTTTAATTTTTAGAAGAAAAAGGGACGATTTAACAGTATCAATTATTGTAAAAGGCAAAACCAGAGAAAAAATTAGTACCTAATAAATTCCTGACGTGACGTGTGTGTTTATGTGCAGATGACTTCTGCTTTGCTCGTTTTTTTCTCAAAAAGTCTCTTTTGCTACTACGATCATCATTACGACAGTTATAAAGCATATCTAGTGGACTCCATAGACATTGCATTGTCGGTGATTTACATGGATTTTGTTTGGTGGGATCACATATTTCACTGTGATTTTCCTCGTCACCCGTCGAATCTCGTGAAATTGAGGATAATTTTTCTCCATTTTGTTGTAAATTCCCATTGCATGGTGTCACTCAAAATTAAACAAATGAAGAATATTTACATTGATTGTTGGAATTTTTACATTAAAAATATTATTATTGTGTGTCCAATAAATTTGGTTATGTCTGATCAGCGACCCTAGACTACATCAAAAATAGCGGTACCATAACCAGACACAAATCTTTAATTTCACTTACTTGTTAATGCTACTACAAGTACGACGGCACACAGATTGAATGCTGACAACTGCTGAAAACTTTTAGTCATGCCTGACTACAAGAGTTAACTTGCACAATGCAACGGTTGGTTGGGATTGGATTAAAAATTTGTTTTGTCTCATGTCAAACAAACGGCTTCACAGCCGTTGTTTTCCTTTTTGTGCATTCACGATTAGAATACTGTAACAATTTAGAAAGTAACTCAAGAAACTTTCTCGATTATAGACGATTTATAAGAAATTTTTTTGTCAGCTCAAATTTTATTTCAAAATGTTGCTTTAACAATACAATGTTACTTTGTACAAACGTACACATACATCTCATCTCATTTAAATCTTACATTTTTGCATAATCATCTATCTAAGCGCTTAAAATGAATTTTAAATAATTATTGAATGATTCAGAACAAAATGGACTGATTGGCTAGTAGATCGAATGCCTATGATAATTGACTGGAGCAAGTTCAGTCAATTCTGGATGACCACCAGTATGTTCATCCTCCGCTTTAAGTTTGTAGGCCAGCTTGATGTGAAGTCCCCGGATCTTTTGCAGATGCATAGTTCTTAACGCAGCTGCTGCGGCCTCTTCCGTTTTAAACTTGAGAAAAGCGTACTCCTCGTCGTCATCAGTTCCTGGCTTTTTTGGTCGAACTATTTTTTTCACTGATGCAAAATATTTGCGAAGGTCCGTGTCAGTAATCAAAGTTCCAAGATTAACAACCTTCAACCTAATTTATACAAAACGTTTTAAAAATTACACTAGTACACAGTCCGTGTGAATTTTTGTATAGGTACATTAAATTAACAAAGATTGAGTCGAATGAACATACGTTTTTCGGTCAAGTGGTTCAACAAACGCATCATTTTCACTGTGAGTAGGCGATCCTTTAATAATGCCTGGTTTTGTAATTTCGTGAGTAGATTTTGCTTCAGTTTCTCCCATCGTAACCATTTTTATTCCCGGTGATTTCAATGCGGGATCGGAACTTGAGAATTTAAGCTTTTTGCCAGTATCCTTTCCAGTCGACGTAGTAGTGTTTTTTCCACCCTTTCCAAAAAACATATCATGCTTACCCCCCTTTTCACGTTTGCCAGCATCTGCATCTCTACTTTTTTCAGCGTCATATTGCTCTTTTGTTGTTTTTTTAGAAAATTTACTAGTACCCCCATCCTGTTCGTAAAAAATCCTGTCATAGTCATATTCAATGTGATAATCTCGATAGCCCCCTACATATTCGAGCCATGGTTTATCCTAGTTTATGAAAATTAGATTAAGAAGACACGCTGTTCAGGAATTCTAAATTATAGCTACATATACATGTAAACACATTATTTTCTATTTTCCAAAAATTTTTAATACGTAATCTCTATCTGGTCTCCAGTATAAAGTCCTGCTAATCAGACTTTGTCCCGATGAAAACTTTTTCAGACGCCACACTTTTCTGTCTTTATCCCACGTCCAATTTTTCGGATGAAACCTACCGTTAAGAGATTTCTTTTTTCTGAAAAATTTGCTGTTCTGATCCCATATAAAAAAAGAAGACGGGGCATCCTTTTTCACAAATTTGTTTTCAATTTCATTCCTTTGCATAATATGATTTAATTATTAGTGTTGAGTAAGAGCTGTCGATAATCAAGTTTTGGCAATTTACAGGTTGCAACTTTTATGGAAATTACATTACCAGTAAAAGTGAATAGGTTTTTGTGCTCCTTTTGCCGGTGGAATCGGGCCATGCTTTCTCCACGCCCCAAAACTAGGGTCATAAAAGTAACTTTCGTTCTCGGCTTTTCTTTCAAATTGGTGCGTTTTAAAGTCAAAGTAAAAGTCATCGGGCGTATCAACAGTTCTATTTAGACAAAACCGTTTCCCATTGTTATAAAACTCTGGACCCCCTTCTTCAGACGCTTTCGGCTTCTTCATCCACTTACCAATGCCATAATCAAAATAGAAATCACTAGGAGTAATATCAATTCTGTTTGGCAGAATCGGAGGAGTTAGCTCACAAATGGGACGATACAGTTCTAGCTCATGATCGTAAACATAAAAGTCTGCGGGTCGAGATCTATCTTTTGGGAAAAACATTCCCAGTGCATCATCCCTATTTTAGAATTCAAAGATTTAGATGTAATATCCGTTCGTGAGTTTTTGAAACAAGCCAAAGTTATTACCAATAGAAATCATTTGGAAAGTAAATTATTGTCCGTTTTATTCTCCACACGTCCTGTTGAATTTACAAACAAAATAATATATTATTCATAATTATAATATTGTAGTTATTCAAAGAAATTCTTACGTATTTTTCTTTGGTAATACTTTATTTACCCATGTACTATCGTAGTAGTATTTATCCCGATCTATTGGTTTCTTTCTGAAAAATCCAGGAATCTGAGCACAAACACACATTGTTAAGAATCATAAAAGAAGAGCTGCAACCAGTAAATATGTTCAATAATATGACATTAATTAATCAAAAAAGCAAAGTACATACCTGATCATCAAAATAGTATATATGTTTGTGAATTGCTTTGTTTTGGTAGTCTGCTTCGATCCACATTTGCAATCGGGACATGTGCCTTTTCTTTTGAAAGGCAAGAAATAATTGTCTTTTCTTTGCTGCCTTCTCTTCTGCCGACAAGGTGTTATCGTCATCAATGTTCTTTATCATATCAATTACTTTTGCCTCCTCAAGTGCCAAATCCGCAGAACTCATTGGTAGTTCTTCTTCTTCTATCCTAAACTTTGACTCCTCTTCTAATAATCGTGTAACTTCTTGCATTCTTCGTTCTAAAACAATTTCTGGAGGTGTATGAGGTCTGCGCTCACCCATAACAGTATTATCAAAAGTAAGTCCAGCTTTTGAATAGTTTGCTACTAATTAATTCAATCTGCATTTACTTACGGATCTTGCATAACGTCTTTCGAATCCAGGTAAATACCTCTTGTTCGAAAGCAAACTTGACCGAGTGGATCGGGAGGCCAAAAGTATCGTTTTGCTTTTTCCGCAAAAGTCTCCTTAATCGAAGTTTGCTTAGCTTTCGCCATGTCCACTTCCATCTGATTAAATATGGTAGCGTACTCGTCATAAAGTTGAAAGTAGGCTGGAAAAAATCCATCGAAATACCATCCCTGCAAAAGCACACAAGTGTTTAGTGAATAGTCAAGCTTAAATGCATGCACTGCTCAACATGGGTATTTGTAGCTTTGTAAGCTGTAGAATGAATTACCAGCATTGTAGGTTTGTTTAGATATTCTAACTCTCTCTCTAATTTTTGTTGTTTCTTTATCAATTTTCTCCGAGTTAGTCTCTCTTGTCGATGTTTTATAGATGTCTTGTCGCTTTTCTTTTTACGGCCTAATAATAGTTTCTGGACAGTTGTTTCTGCGGCTGTTTCAGCAGGACCCTCGGTAATCATGCCACGGGTTTTTTCAAAATTTATTTTCGGAGACTCTTTAGGAGGATCTTCTTTAACTTCTTTAAAGTCCAAGTAGATGCCTCGAGTTCGGAAATATTTTCCTCCGTGATATACAGGAGGCCAAAAGTTTCTTGCCACTTTCTCCGTAAAAGTTTCCTCTATTTTGAGATCCTTTTGTGCATCAAGCTCATCTCTAAATTGTTAACCATCAAATTTAGCACCTTTTAAATGCAACATTTTCAATTATTGTAATATTAACACACAGACTTGTGTTCCTAATAGCTCATGTACTTAAAAAATTTCTTACTCTAAGTCCTTAAAGTATTCAGCATATTCTTCATGAAGGGAGAAGCTTTTTGTAAATTGGCCATCAAAATACCAACCCTGAAACCGTTTAATATGCATTCAATTTAAAAGTAGCCAAAGGAATCTTTTGCATTCTATCCTTGTGTACAGTATTCACCATAATGTTGGGAAAGTCCATATACTTAAGTTGCTCCACATCTCCTTTTATTTCAAGCTGCTCCTCTTTCTTCCTTAGTTTCGCTGCTTTTCTCTCAAGCAAGTCCTGAAGCAACTCCTCTTCTGTTTTCTCTCTGGCGCCATCTGCCCTAATTGCACCTTGACTGTTAACCGACTGATCAATAGAACCACGTTTGATAAACATTTTGAAAAGTAGAAATTGACTTCACTGATATTCCAACCAATAGTTCCGTTTAAAACTAATTATATCATGCTTAAAGCATCCAGTTTCAATATTTTTTATATTGCAAAATTCTTATAGGGGTTTATATGAAAACTTTAAAAGAAATTATTAATGTATAAAATTTGTTATCAGGTGAAAGTTACGATCATATTACTACTTTCTCAATAATGGTGAACTTTACTATACTTGTTACATTATACTTGTCGGAACTGTATATATCTATTGAACTTCCGATATAAAAATAATGAATTAATAATAATAACAACAACTCATTACTCTTTTCTACTTACTCTATGTTCACAAGTTTCAAATTGCTATTTTTTCTCGGTTTAATTTTTCCATGGGGTTTGTTATACCGTTTCTTATTTTCCAAACTTGATAAGGGTTACGAAACAAGAAAGAATCAGTAGTAGTGGTAGCCAAAGATGAAAAATTGAATGTGATTTGTTGGCGGTAGTGCATTAAGACTTTAATTTTAGTATCTTTCTTTGATAAGTATATTCTGTTTTGTTGATGCGCCAAATTGAAATATAGAACACAGATGAAACACGAGACAAATGCACATACCGATAGTGTATGTCCATACTGTGAGTCCTGAAGTAACTTCCTGCTTACGTTTGTTTAACTATCGTATATTATAATATAATGTTCAACACAAAGTCAAGTGGGAAGCAATGGCGTAAATACTCAATTTGTAAATGGTAAAACTATGCAAGTTATTAATATACTTTGCAATTTTTTCAAACTTTTCTTTCTGTATTTTATTAAAAAATTTAATTTGCATTTAATTTAGTCTATTTATCAGAGTTTATTGATATTTTTATATTCTATATAACATTGAGCATAATTTGATTGGGTATATAAACTTCAACTTCGTCTTCCAATTCAGATTCTTCATTCTTTGTGTCATCATTTTCTCCATAATTTGTTTGGGTTTGATCATCACTTAACACAATTGACGAAACATGATTCAGCATTTCCTCTAATTGTTCTCTAACCTCTTTAAAAGTTGGCCTTTCATCAGGAGTAGGTTTCCAACATTTCAGCATCAATTCATAGCTAAAATTTTCAACAAACATGAATGCACAGGTAATCTTTGAGTTGAATTGCAGATACTATATTACATACATGCATTATGTGGACAAGTATGCATAACGATTACGTTATTTTAAATCTGTACAAGTTCTTACACTGTCTTGGTTGCATTTCTTGGTTGACTCATGCGAAGACCATTGCTAACTTTGTTTACAAAATCCTTATCCCAAGTGAATCCTGGGAAAGGCATCTCAGCCAAAGAAAACGTTTCCCATATTGCTGTTGCAAACGACCAAACATCTGTTTTAGTGGAAAACTCCATATCAATCAATGATTCAATAGCCATCCATCGCCAGGGCAGAAGCATCTATGAATTAAAAGAATGCACAATGCACATCAATTATAATTTATGAAATTTGATAGGGAGCAGTGCAGTGTTGGCACCAAATTCTTTCCAAAATATCTACCTCTTCCTTAACCACCGTTGTGTACTGATACAATTTTTTACTACTAGCGTCATGCATCCATTTAAATAAGTCAAGTGTTGTAACGGTACTTCCTTTAGAGTTTAGATTGGCATACCTAATTAAGTTTTATTAATTTTTATTACTATTGTATTTTCGCTGAGATTGAAAATACAAGTCATCCTAGCCGTAAATTGGCAAAAGTTTCATCTTACCCCATACTTCTAAAGTCAGATCTGATATGGCCATCTTTCACAAAATTGACAAACAAACCCCTTCTTGCTTTGAGATACTCGTGAAGATTGCCGTAAGGACAAAACTCAACCACAATGTACAGCTTTTCTATTAAAAATTTGAATACTTATAAGCAAATTGGGATTTTTAACAAAATAATTTATCTTGTAAATAATTAAATACATATTATACAGATTTTATTACTTTCTTTAATGCATGCCGTATAAGCTCCAACTAGACCGATAACATTTTCATGATGACTGACAAAAGTCATAACCTTCAATTCTGCTAACAATGTTTTAAAATAAGCTATATCTGCATTTGGATTTACTGTCTTAACTGCCACAGACTTGACACCCGATTCCGTCGTAAGTTTTCCTCTATACACACACCCAAAAGCCCCAGAGCCAAGTAAACTTGATTGGTCTGAAAAGCAAGAACAAAATACTCAGGGCAATGTTGAATTCGTTGTAATAAATATAACACGTTGGAAATCGGTTCAAATTAGAGTTATTACCAATTTCAAGATTTTCTTTGCTAATTTCAAAATTCTTATTAAAACCCTGTGCTTCAACTGTCACAGCAGAATCATCTTTTTCAGGAGGGCAGCCTTTCTCAAATTCTTCAACTTCGGCATCTGTTAGACCGCTTAATGCTGCATTGAAACCACCGTAGGACTCAATCTCCTTCACAAATGACCAGACAACGTGAATACAGTAGCATTTGTAGATCATGTAGGATATAATGAAGGCGCTCGCAGTTGTTGAAATGCTGAAGAGAATGATGCTTGTAGTATATGTAGTAATCAATGTTATATTTGTAAGGAAGGCGAAGAAAACCCATATTTTACATAACTTGGAACTTCTCTAGTAAGTAAATTCCAGAGGATTAAGTGAGTGATTTGGTTAACAATCTAGAACGCATAAGCCCTTTTATATATGTACGTTAATTGCTTACCCTTTTAGCTGCTTTAAATAGTAGAATAGACAAGAATAGGTCTATTGTTTTATGCGTAAAGTAATATGCCCAGCTTGCAATCCGAACTGTTACAACAAAGAAACAGTTTTAGTTTTTTTGTTTAATCATTCAGCAAAACATTCCTTTTAGCAAATGAAAATTTTGCCTACATGTAGAAGAACCGTAGGGGAAAAATAACTCAACTTACAGTAATAAAAGAAGAATTGATTGTTTTCATACATAGCACTTAGCTTGGGAAAGCTTTGGTAAATTTCTGATGCAATGAATGCAATAGAAAATAGTGCTAGACCCTTAAATAAAAAAGTAAATGACTGATTTGAAAACGTTCAATAATGAAATTTGAAAATAAAACCGTTTAAATTGGTTTTAAATCTTCTTACAAAATCAAGTAAGCCGACAACTCGGGTTCCTCCATGCAAAAAGTATCCACAACAGGGTTGTGTCGGAATATTCTTAAACTTATTCCAAAGGATCAAAGTGAGGGACATTTTGAAGTATGAGTATGAATACTTATATATTTTACAACTATAAAAATTACATTTGAACCTTATTTCAGTCAGGTTTAATTGATTTTAGTAAATATGCAATAGTATGCAAATGTCTAATTGTCTTTATTTATTGAATGACTTTTTTTGTTCCCGTTATTGGTAGTATATTATTTTTGTACTATACCGCAAAGTAATATTAAACATACAACTTAAACTAATCTACATATAGTGGAAGCGCAATGTAGTAAAAATACGTGTAGCTAATTATAGTTCAAAAAAACCTAGATTATTTGTGATAAGTCAGTATTTTTCCTGATGGTACATTTTTGTGGTTTTTGGCTTTTAGTGGTTTTGTTAATTCATCCTTCCTGACAATTTTTTTCCTTTATTCCTCTTCAAGGTTTTTTATTAGCGATTGAGCCCAGAAAACGAAATAAGTAAACGCTGTGGCAAACACAGTCATTAGTGTTGAGTTGGTTATACCAAAAAATTTCCCCGGAGCCACATGAACTTGACATTTATCAGATACTATTATCCATATGCTTCGAATCTTCAGGTTAAAGATAGTTAACACGTGTATACTTGGAATATTACCCACGTATATGTACAAACTTTTTTTAATACTAGAAGATTATCATACAAAATTTCTTTCCAATTGGGTTGTACAATCAACAAGACCTTTATATCTGGCCAACTCGTAGCTCATTTTTCCCTACAAAAATATCCATTGTTAAAGTTTAAAATTGAATTTTACAGTTATGATTAACTTGATTCCTTATTTCAACTTTTAAATAATTTGAGTAGTAGTAAGTCGGCTAACCTGTGCATGTGCAGCCGACCCTTCGTAAGAGACATAGTAGATGCTGTAAAGTTTTTATGAATTATTAATACATTTTCAAAAAATAAATTTGATAATGTAAAAATTCATGGAAAAGTGAATAAATGGCCAACCACACAGTCGTTACAACAAGATGAAGCAACTGATTTGAAATATGCTGCGTGGGTAAGGGAGTGCTAATCTTTTCAACATCCATGAGTTTAGTGGCTGTTAATTCAGTCTGACCCATATACAACCTTTTTCGATAGTCTAATTTGGCAAACAAAAATATTTCTCCGAGCTCCACAACGAGTACTAAAATCTAGCCAAACGATTGTAATACCTCCCTGTAAATTATACTTGAAATTTTCCACTTGCAACAAGTATTTGAACTAACGCAATACAATGTAATAAAGCATTCTTTCTTACAGCCCATAAATAGTAGTTACATACAGTCCAACTAAATATGCGACCAATTTTTAAGCCCGTTGTGGCAATGCCTAGATAATCCTTATGAATATATTCATAGGTTAGCCTCAGTGCGTTTGGTCCAACTCTTTGAACTAGAAAAGCACAGTGCATACACCTACTCATACTAATACCGTTGAAACGTTTGCTAATAGAATGTCTAATATATTGTTTACCATCATCAACATTTAAAATCATGGCAATTCTTTCATTTATACATTTCAGTCCCTTCCTAAAACATCTACAAAACACCATAAATTGCATCATATACAACCAGCTAAAGACTATCGCAATTATATAGATCAAAAGTCCCAAACAAGCAAAGTCACCGGCTATCTTGGAAATTGAGAAAAAAATTTCAAGATTTTTAGTGAAAACCTATGTAATATAAAGTTTTTAGCGATTTCAAAAATTAAATACCTATTATTAGTTAGTTACTTTTATATGTTCCAGGCTTTCCTTTTCTTTGTGATCGGGACGAAACAATTGAAGTGGTTGTTGAAGTAGTAAAATAATTGCCCATGTTGTGCCTTGTATTCTATCGAACTTGGTCGGTATACAGAACATTACCACCATCCCGAATATGAATAAGATTAGTGTAATTTGGCTAAAGACTATATACTGTTTTAGCGTCTTTGAAACTTCAATTTTAGTGATATCAAGGACGCGATACCAAGCTTTAATAAACATGGCAAACTCTTCAGCTTGATACAGAATGTGTGTGCTGGAAACGCAGGCTTGTAACAACGTTGTCCAAAAAATAAATATATCTGACCAATAATACCGCAGAAAATTTTTCTCCGTTGGAGATGATAGAGGACTTAGCAGCAGCAGAGCTCCTATGCAATGCAATCTTAAAATGCTTATACATGTCGATCAATCCAACGTTAATTAGGCATTTGAGTTATTAAAACCTAATGTAATCCACAGAAAGATGAGCCAAGTAAGTACGCATGTGGTAAAGCATGCCACATACGCTGGACTACGCTTTCTAACTACAATACTTGCTTTATTGCGCTTTAATAATAGTCGAAATGGCAGACGTCCCAAGTACACCATCGGCACCCACATTATTTTCAAACCCCTGTGCAATGTTTCCGCATACGTCAGAATCTCTTGCCTATAAAATATTTTCTTTTATGAAAACACAGCGACTTTTTGTTAACTGAGAACGAAAGAAAAATAGCTTGAAAAATTGTGTACGTACTCCTCTTTACTCTTACGTTTTCCAGTCTTTTTTGAAACTCCGCGTAAAATTTGCAATTCTTCCTCATCGTATTCTTCTGCTGCATATTGAAACATAGATTGTCGAGTCACTCGTCTTCCGTAAAGGTCAGTAAAGACCTCTTCTCTAAACACAGTGAAACATTGTGTTATAAGGTGCATATAATAGATGAGGTAATTATTGGTGAATTTTAAAAAGTCTAAAAAAGAACTACAGTAATGATCAGCTTACTCGGGTTTTTTACTTTTTGCTGCCTCCATCGTTGGAAAAATTGTACGAAAAAGGAAAATTTAAACTAATTGTCAATAATGCGTAGTCCAATTATTGAATAGCACTATCACAATATCTCAAGCCTGTTTTTGTCCTGATCTGCTTCAATACTTTTACTCTATTTGTTGACCGACGCCAAGCACTAAAGCAAAAAAAAACTTTTACCGTTGGCCCATTGACGTGTATCTTATCTCTTTAAACCATTGAGATAAATACTTTACTTCCCTTTCAATGCTTCAAACGCTTGTTGAGACGGGCAAAAATATATGACAACTCCATGGAAGTTTTACGACAGAAGAATGATTCACGATAACTCCTGGCCAAGGCACTGTATCATATTCCACGAAATCTCTTTGCTATTTGACTGACTTTTGAAACTCCCTTTGCATTCTATGAAAAGTGGAATACTCTTGGACATGGAGTTACAGTAAGTACTTATGACAGGCAAATAGATCGTTGATAACACCTTCACACCTTCATAATAGTTGAAACGTAATGATACTCAATTTACCACAACAATATTGTATCCGAGATTTTATTCGACATAAATAGTAGTAAAACAACTAACTATTAATAATACAAAATACATAGTCAATGATAAAACAACAATTTACATACGTCACTCTATATAATATCATCTCGATAATTAAACACTTGCGGGTTGCGCTCATATCTTCTCTGAAGTACTGCGTTAATGACTTTCTTTTGTTTTTTTTTGATATTCCATGTTGCAAAAATGAAAGACATGAATTTTGTAATCCCATTATCAATACAAGAATTTAATACAAAAGTTAATAACAATGTCCCATTTCATCAAACTTTATTAGAATCAAACGTGACTCTTACACACGAATAGAAAATAAAAGTAATTTCAATTAAGTTCTGATTGTTTACTTTCTTTCTACCATTTGGTTTTGTATGAAATACGTATATGTTGTATGGGTAGGACTTCATAAAAACTTATTGCGTTCAGAATTAAAGTTTATTTCTATATTATCATGCAAAACCAATAAAACTAAACTAGGAATAATTTTATATACAAGACATGGACATTGGTCATCACTACTGCACACGCATAAATCTGCATAGTATGAGTTTTCTGAGTTAGATAGTAAGAGCGCATAGCGCAATAGTGAGCATTGCATCTTCAATTTAAATCCAATTACTAATAATTATTATATCACGAATGAAGGTTACAGTACAATACGAAATTCACATTATGAATATATCTAAACTAGTTAATTCTTAAAATAGCAAATACCTAACTTAATAATAATTGCAAAGAATTTTAATTCACAAAACATATCATAGCTCATCTGTTCATAGTATTGTTCATAGTTCTTAGTTCATTTCTGTTATACAGTATTTGTAAATAAAAAACTAAAGTAAATAGCTAGCACTAAGAATTCTTATTAACAAACAGATAGTATGCCGAAAAACATAATATGAAGTAGTTCGCGTAGAATTCGTGGTGGCTATTAAAAATATTTTCGATTTCGAATTGCGCTTAACATGACAAATGTATTCTCTCACAGACCAGACGAGACTGACATAGGTAGATTATATTCAGTACTTAATGTATAAAATAGCTTCAGATCAAGGTCTCAAGATAACCATTGTGCATAGCCCAAGTGCATAGGAAAATAATAATTTCTGGTTCACAGATAAGTGTAGATAAGCTGGTATATAGGATTCTAGGGTTGAACTTTGGGTTGATTCGGTTGATTTACAGTTTTCTTCTCGATAAGGTAACAAAAGTCCAATAATACAAACCACGGCGACAAATAACACTACATAGTTTGGCTGTGAGTGTGTTTGTGGAAAAATGCCCATCGATGAACTAGATCCCGAAGTAAGAGGACCAGCATCTTTAGAAGTTGACATGCTTCCGGTCGGTACCTGTTGAAAAGGTTCAGATGAAGCTCCATGACTGATGGATGCATCACTTGGTGAAGAGAGATGCGATGGCAAATTCCCAAAATAAATGATAGACTCAACATCACGCTTTCCAACTAGCTGGTTTGTATGCACATGGTAAATTTGAACACGGAACTTATGTTTCAGTGATGTATTATTGTCCAGTCTTACATCCGTTGACACTCTAATAATGAGGTCTAACGAATTTTTAGAGCTAATAGTCCCTTCGTCAAGTCTAACATTGTAGAAGTTTGAAGCATTTGACAAAACTGTAATTTATCAACAGAAAACAATGTTAAGTCTTTATTTTTTTAAACATTAATGTACCAAAAATAAAACTTTACCTCTAAAGCGTATGGCAAATTCGTAAGGATTATAAAGTGTCAAAATTTGTTTCATATGGTCACGGTCGTTAGCGCTAAAATATACAGTAGAAGGAAATACAAAAACGGGAATTAAGGACATGTTGACCTCATCTCTTGGTCGTCCTCTTTCCATTCTGTACTTTTTTATTAAAAATCTCAACCAGATTAGCTCCACACTCTCGTACACAGTCTCTGTAAAAAGAAATAACAGCACATCATTATTATTTTTAAATACCCACTTTGCAAATAATTTTAATTACTTAATTGAGCACATCACACAAATATAAAACATCACCAACTTAAAACTAATAAA
Source organism: Sinhomidia bicolor (assembly GCA_027743785.1). Taxonomy (NCBI): domain Eukaryota; kingdom Metazoa; phylum Arthropoda; class Collembola; order Entomobryomorpha; family Entomobryidae; genus Sinhomidia; species Sinhomidia bicolor. Next base: position 18,100 of record JAHZMT010002704.1, read on the forward strand.
ACACTTATCTATTCCGTCCCTACCTACAACTGAACTGTTTGGGAACAAGATAGACAAAATTGCCACCAATATTACCACATTCAAGGTCACGCTCACAACGCCAAATTATTATGTATACGCTCACAAGTGCAAAACTTACTACGGATAAATTTTTTTCACATAGTGCATCTGCGTTGTTATTATCTTTTATTAGCTTTAATCTTTACAAAGAATTATTTTAGAAAACAGTAGTAATATTTACACACAGAAGAATATTTCCGAAAATAAAAACACCTTTCTTTTGCCTTGTACAGTTTCTTTAAAATTCTCACAGAGATTCTAAATCATTCTTTGTTACAGGATGAGTAAAATGTGGCAGTGGAAAGGAAAAGAAAACAAACATTTTTAAACGCAATATAACATCTGTGGGATCTAGTCAGTACACATTCAAGTCACACACACACAAACACACGAATCTATTAATTACAGTACTTGGTAATATATGGTGCCTTATTTGTAGGCAGCCAATGTTTTTCTTGTGCAGGCATACACACAAAGAGCAGCTGACTATGTGGTAAATACAAGCGAGCAAATGTGCTATTTTTATTAAATTTGACGAGATGAAATGCTATTACATTATTGCATACCACCAAAACAACGTCACATGCATTAATAAGCTAGCAGTATTTTTTTTAGAACTTTTGTGCATGGACGGGGATAGCTAGCAGCAGCACAAAGCAATTACGCACGCACCCGTAAATACGTACTGGACTGGAGTAGAAAGTAGGTATCTGTCTATTATATTGCACATACACATTATGTGTACTACATGAATTACGTATTTGAAAAATTGAAAAACATCTAAAATCGTCATACAATTATTGTTAAAATTAATAAATGTTACTAATCAATTTGATATGCGCTTTTTGTTTATCGTAAAAGCAAAGAGTGATTAATTTGTTATAATAAACGTACCCAGTTTTAGAGGTGATAAATTTAAATAGAAAAAGAAATTATGATCATGATCATGCCGTTGTAAACCTTTTGTCTGTTTGTATTTTTTATATGAAATGGAATGCTGGAATATTGACTATATCAGGTAATTACTAGCATATTCTCTGGGTAATTCAATGAACTGCTAAAACTTAATGTTTTCATCCCAATTAAAACAAATTGATTAAAAATAATACAAAATCATATATCAACAATAGTATAACAACAAAATAGATTCTGTGTAAATAACATAATCATCCAAATAAACGCGTGATAGTGTTACTTACCAAAATTAAAATTGTATTAGCTTTCCTCATGAACGGAAGTCGATGAAGTTGACTAAATAAAGATAAGCACAGTGCAACACAAAACTCTAACA
>JAHZMT010002705.1:0-11293 GCA_027743785.1 Sinhomidia bicolor
TTTGTAAAAAAAGTTCAGACGCTAGCAGAAAATTCAAAATATAAAGGTTCTACACCCCAATCAACAAATTGAGTTCGGATCGCATTCTTTTTCAGTAAGCATCAAAGAATTCGGCGTAAATTCGATTTTGTCGCGAAGCCTTAGTTCGGTCCGTATGCGATTACTCGTAGCGGACCAGATGCTACAATTCTAGTTTTCGTATCTTTACCGAATACACATGTACTAGTTGATGAATACGGGAAGAGTGCGGAGTTAATGCGATATTTAGAATGCAAAACGAATCAGCGCCATCTTTTAAAGAAACGACACAACCATAATTTAATTGAATTATTTAATCAATTTATTTATTATGATTTAGTATACCCAACAGTTAACTATTACAAGAGTGTAGTAACGGAATACATATAAAAGATTTCTTAAAAGGTAAACACACATATTTCAACAATACGTCATTTGTACTTATTCCTGTATGATCAAGAACAATAGACAGCTCACAGGCGTAATAAATACCTAACTTACGGCTATCTACAGGGTATTCTTTAACACTTTTCAATGTCTGAAATATTTTATACTGTGTAACCAATGACAACTGACCTTGAGTTACCACCTTTGTTGCAAGTATAATCCGACCTGTCTTTATCATAAAACAATTTTCACCACATTTATTTGAAAGTTTTATAGACTTTTCAGACTCAATTTGTAATGGTAAACACTCTAATTCAAAAATACGATTAAAAACTTGCTCTAAGTACAAATTATTTGACCGTATTATACGTTTAATTCTCTGCATGAATGATTCGAATTTAAATGTACTGGCGTTGTCTAAATTTCCGAAGCTAAACGTATCGTCAGATAAATGCAACAAACCATGCACATTATATGTGATAAATTCGTTGCCATAAAGCTTTTCTGAAGTTTTAACAAACTCTGTTAATAAATGCTTTGCAAGTGCATTCCAATACTTGTCATTACAACGATTTGACAAAAGAATATAAATTGCGACATGTAGATTCAAAAAATGAGAATACTTTTGATTTTCAATTATTTTATAAAATGCAGGCACACCTGTATACAATAGCATAGAACGAAATTCTGTACCCTTAAAATGACAAAGTTCTATTAACGAACGTGGTTTTCTTTGAAATTCAGAAGGAAAGAATTTTCTATATCTGATAAATCTTGTGGAAATTAGCTGAACATCTGTTGCTCTTACTCTGTATGGAAGTTTACCTTTCACCCACTTGTGCAGAAGTTTTCTCATCACGCCTAAGCAGACTAAGTGTAGGTAATCTAAAGGAACCTGTGAAACTAGTCCTACTTTTAAGTCTTTAAATACACTCTCTCTTAAAATGTGATTGTCTAAAATATCGGAATGCAAGTCATTGTCCTCTCGCAATTTATAATTATCTTTGTATGGATACACAACTCTGCCACACCAATCACCAGTTTGGGTACATCTTTCACAGCCTTCATAACTATTATGATTTTTCACTCCTTTCACAAAACTTCGAGCTGGCGCATCTGCCAGAATTCTGGAGATTCGAAATGAGTAAACCGTATTATTTATAACTAAACCGTCTGTAACAAGACGTTTGCAATTTTCAATGAAGCTATCTAAAAACTCTGAATTGCTTGGTTTTGAATTTCCGTAATATAAGGATGCAACGAATGGAAGTTTGCTCACAGACTGATCTACTATACATAAAACTGGCCAAAACTGTTTGTTGGAAGACTTGGTTATTGGAATACCGTCTATGCCTACTGCTATACTAATCAAGTGTGTTTTTAATTCCTCTTTTAATTTCATCACTACTGGTAAATTAGACTCGATATAACCTAATTCTATTCGTCTCGAAATACTTTCTACCATATTGAAATTTATACACTGTCCTCCACTAACTGAAATAACAAACTTTGAGGTTTCTTTTGGAGTTTTTAACAGTGTTCGAGGATCTTTAGGAATCATATTGAAATCAGTCATATTTTTTAAATAGTGCAACAAATCTCGAATCGCATCGTGTGAAATATTATGCTTTAACGACCATTGTCGCAAGAACTCAATTGGTTGATCAGAGGGATTCTGTGCTTCGTCGGAGATACTTTCAAAATTTATATTACAATGACTACTCATGCGTCTCAACTCAATACCTACATTAGGATCTATTATAAGACTATTTTCTACGTTAATTTGCGGTGACGCTGAGCTTTGCAGAACTTCGTCATTTTTATCTATAACTGTAGACACTTTTTTAGAAGCTTTATCAATATTATCAACACCGAGCACATAATTCATCGATGCTTTCACTTCCGCCTTATGTCGACGTTGCAGAGTCCTCCTGGAGGTTTTCATGATGACCGTCAGACCTCGGTTCAGCATTCAATTGTCTGTGCCTTCTTCTGTCTCGTCCACCTGACTTGTCCGCCGAGTTCTTAAAGAAGTTTTTGATGTACTCCTTTATTTCAAAGTTTGTAGCAGCGGAGCCTCCTCTGGTGCTTCGAACTGCTTCTGCAAAGAAAAATCATGCTTACATTTTGAATTTTACAAATCAATGTGATACAATAAAAGAACATTAATTAATCTACCAAAAATTAGATCAAGTAGTTTACTTCCTAGTAAACCATCATGTGAGTTTCTGCCTTTTCCAGTCAATGAAATTTGTACGGCAACGTTTTGGCAGATCAGTGCTTCCAAGATGTTATGAGTAATACGTTTTGGAGTTCCTCCCCCTAGTATACAAAGTTGAGGCAACTAGAAATATAAGATAAAATCAGTATTTTCAATCGAAATCATTGTTAAAAATATTAAAAGTTCAGAATGGCAGTATTTCACTCGTGTAACTCCATACCGTTCGTTTGTAGCTGTCTTCGTTGGCAACCCAGTCCTTCAACTTTGAAAATTCTTCTAATGTCGTTGCTGGTATTGTCACGTCCAATCTTTCTGTTGGCGCAAACACTGATGACGATGCGGTCCTGTTCAGAAGCTCTTTTATTCCATTGTTGAGTGTTGTCAAATGACTAATAACAACCTCTTGAAAACCTACAAACCAGAACTTACAGTTTGCAACTAAAATATACTTAGAACAGATATATGCTAAGATTAATTGCATATTTTTCATACGTGTGTTCGACTCCTTTAATTGCCGGAAGTCGTTTTGCAAGGATACAATTGTATCAAACAATAGAGCGGTGTTAGTTTCTTCACCAGTTCCACTTGTACTCTTACAAACTGGAAAGTTGTCCTCTAAAGGTTTAAATCCGAACAAAAAATCCGATTTTGCTCCACCTAACACAGATGAGCGAAGACTGAAGGGTTTTCCATGATTGGTGAAGCAGGTTGATGTAGATTGTACTGTAGCATCTGGGACTGACTTGTTGGAGCTGTGTAATTGTTTTCCGGAGATACTTGAGGACGATGATGATGAAGAAGGTGTTCTCTTCCTGACAAGATTACCTAGCTCTATCTGCCGTTTTGGAATTTTTGTTGCCCGTGATTTTCGTTTTGAACACGGTGTATCCTCTGCAGCAGAAGTATCCAAGTTGGAGGTCACTTCACTGAGTTTTAATTTTTGCTTAGCAACATCCAGGGTTTCTATAATTATTAGGTTCATTTTCTTTAGGTTTAGTCTGAATAAATATTTGTTTCTAACCGTATTCTCCAAGTAAGCGACAGTTGTAAATCTCCCATTGTAAATCGTTATCCGCCAGTGGATCCAAATGAGATTTCAAAACATTCAGCAACTTTTTCCCGATTACCGCAGGCCAATAGCAACCTTTTTTGTCAGTTGATAGCCATGCAGTTGATACCACTTCAACTGTTTCTTCCTCGAGAAAATGAACAACTGCAAACTTTTTTGTGGACCCCATACTGCTTCTAAAGTTAAATAATGATAAAAAATATTTTTCTTCTTTAGAAAAGATAGAAAAGTACTTCACTTGATGTTAGTTTGGGTGTTTGTTTGCTACTAGTTGTGTTCCGGCAGCAACAGCAAACTTCAGGTTTAAATTGCTCCCGCCAGTTATAGGATATCAATGGGCTATGACTTGTTGCTTCGTTCGTACTTCATCTGTGCTATAGGCATGCGATCCGCATTCTACAATAGTACCATGAAATTGTGAACAAAATCGAGGATAGATCGTATGCGTATTCAGCACTACACTCAGAATGGTCACCGTATACTTGATATCGCACAAAAGTAGTATATGGTTAGCATCTACATTCATGCGAGATTTCGAACATGCAGGAATCGCATGTTATCCGAACATGTCGCATTTAAATAGAATGAAATCCGAAACATTTTGTTGGTTGGGGTACTTTTCGGGCTGACAAGTAGTATTTTGTGATGCGAACAGTTGCATGCAAACTACAAAAATAATGAATAAGTGTCATTCATAAATGTCAATTAACAGTGTTAAATTGCTAAACTGTGTGCTGAAAAAGGTAGGTACGTTATATGAGAGAAAGTAACAGCAGTTTGACTTTGTTGGCTGGCATGCAATACATGTTAGAAACGCTATTTCGCATTCGCACATCTGAAGATTAACTTCATAAAAACACATGACAGTCTTGATGATAATATTATTATTATGTTGGTGGGAATGATAAGCAAACATTGCTTTTCCCATGTAGCCTGTTAATATAGTAAATAGTACATAAAATAATTTGTTTATTATGGCTTTGATTATGATATTTCCTAGTTGTATGCAGAGGAGCACGAGCACGCCCACTAATAATTGAGAACAAATAACTGCCAAAAAGTATGCCTTTTTTACAAGTATTTATGTAGGCACATAAAAATTCCGGTCGAGTCACCTTTTTTGACATTGATCTCACTCATGGGAAATGTCCTTGAAAATGTATAAAAATCTCTTCAATATTGTTTCGTATCTACGAACATGCTCAGATTTAATTCGATGATTCTCTAGTCTAACGGCGGTATTTTGCCACCAGATTTGAGTATGTTTTTTTTCAAAGACTTGTTCGAATTTCAAAGTATTATTTTGAGCAGCGAAGGTTACTCTCTCTGCCCAAGTTGTAAATACCTATTTCATACAATATATAGGTGGTTAACCTTATAGATGATTATCTTTACATCATCATAGCTCAATCACTTGCGTTGCTAAAAATGTATATTTTTTATGGTTTGCCTGATCATCATCGCATCACTATCATCGGCAACAAAATCAAGAACAAAAAATTTTGCACTCGCCACCGTGAATTTACGCTACACAGTTTGCCAGAATTCTTCATGGACGCAATAAATTATAAGGACTCATTGGGGTCTACCTATATAAATTAATACCTATGCAAGTTTGGTTTTTTGCAACTTACTTGTTTGCTGTTATATCTTAGCATTTTTTGCATTGTATTATGCATACCTACATCATGTGATCATTGAATTACAGACTCGCACATGGTTTGCGATCCATCACCACGTATAAATGTAAGTATCTATGCATTTATAGTAAGCAACCTGTCCAATTGAATCAACAACAGTTTATGAAGAAATTGTAAGTGCCATGTGCTATGCAAATTAATACCATGTGTAATCGCTGTAAAAGTAAGCGAAGTAAATAAATTTAATATAGGTATATGCTGCCAAATTGAATAGGAGATGCTCACTTCACTGCGCATGAAGAGAAGACAAATGCATCGGTAACAAAGTACTTTTTAGATTTTAGCATGACAATCCATCCAAACTCAAGATAGTTTTAGGTAACATCAGTGAGTGCATGAATGCATAAAAGTAGAAAAATAGTGAAATGTTTAAAGTATGTAGGTATGTTAAATTTTTGATCCAAAACTTTTACATAGATTTGCAGATAATAGGTTAGCTACCAGGTTTATATGATGATGATAATGATTATAAAACGAATTACCAATAACTAAAATTGGCTCTGGCTAGTGTGCCCTATTTTTATCACTCTCTACCACCAACGAATAGTAGAGTTGGTCATGGTTTATAAAAATAAATGCTCTGATATAATGCCATATCTTTCTGTCTGAAAGATCTATTTGCAAACGGATACGCCTAGTGGCAAGTGGCAACACCTCAATCATTAAACCTAAATGGGAGTTTTCCAATAGTTCTTTTTTCTATCTGAATCTCTCTGTTGCCTTTTGAATAAAGGTTTCATTTTTACACCAATCTAAACATATAGCAGAAATTAATTATACACTCTTTGAAAGACACACAAGTCTAGTAGAAGTTTAAATGCATAAAGGAACCCAACAGTACTTAGTTTTCGATAATGCATACCTTTTTAGCAAAGTTCCTTTATTGGGATGCAAAGTATTAATTAAACAAGTTAAATGTAAATCCAATTGTCTGAGGAGTTTTAACTTGCGTCTAGTTGAAATACAACTTGAAACTATTTTAGTAGACACAATATGTCTATTTACCAGTACCAATATGTTCAAGTAATAATTATTAATATACATAAACTAGATTCAAGTTGAATTGTTTGATATGCAAATACATCCGACCGATTATATAGGTTGAACAAAGGATGACAAAAATATCGGAAAGCTTATTGCATTTTATATTGTTATACTTTTACCTAAATCACACGTACAATAGAATAACAGTAGTATATGTATGTGTTTGTATGTAGTATTGAATTATCACATCGCAAACTTCTAATACAGATACCCAATATACAATATGCACGCACCAAACGAACAAGAAGCATCTCATTTCCAAATCGCACAATATTTCAAGTTACAAGTTATTGTACAAAATGTGTCATTAAGTTAATAAATTAAGTCAATAAATAACTGAGGAAGTGATGAAGAAGGTATCTCTTTTTTAAGAAAATGCAGTTTACAAAGCAAAATGGATCTCTCTTTCTTGCATTAGTTTTTGGCTTATCGTGCAACATAGCAGGTGTGTATTGTAACTTGGCTGCAAAATTTATGTTCACGTGCTAGTTCGGANTTACAAAGCAAAATGGATCTGTCTTTCTTGCATTAGTTTTTGGCTTATCGTGCAACATAGCAGGTGTGTATTGTAACTTGGCTGCAAAATTTATGTTCACGTGCTAGTTCGGAAATTGTTAGCGTTCATTTCTTCACATCACTTCCGTTTTTACTCTTACCCATGCCACTTTATAAAGTTACCTCAAGTTTCAAGATGATGATATTTTTAGTGCATTCCATTAATTATCAGAAGAACGCTGGCAGTGGTTCATAATCATAATAAATTAAGTTGCCTATATATGTACTTTATCTAGACATAAACTGTTTCTTGTTCGTCTGCATAATTCTATTCATTTTATTGCACTTTAATGAATTTTTCAGAATAATTTTATGCCGAGGACGATAAAAATAAAACTGTCTTGTCCTGTTCTCCAGATGACGAAATGGAAAATTTATAGTAAATTCGACTCAAGGCAAGTTTTGAATCAATATAAAATTCGACAAAAACGGAGTGTGTGATTGACAGTTTTAAGATAGGATTCATCATCCTCACTATTCAGGTCTCAAGCGAACATTGTATCCTACAAACTGTTTGCTTTTTATGGGTAAATTAATTAATAAGTTTATGCAAACTTATTTTTGTCTATCATTAATTAATGCATAACTCTCCATCAATAGCCACCATTTTGACATAAGTAAAAAGTACCAATAATACCATAATGGAAATATTTTAGTAGAAGCAAAGTTTAGTTTTTAGTCTGGAAAAAGTTGAGACGATAATAAACTTATATATATGCTTGTCAGCTTAATACTATTTAATTTTGCTTACTTTATTGCATGCATCTCAATATGAGCACATTCTCATTTTTCATTACTTCCAAAAGATGTAAAATCTCTATGCAGAGCGTCCCTACTTAAATTGTATGCATATTTATTTACCTACCTGTTCAAAGTAAATGGTGTGTCAAATAGAACCATGACGTGTGAACAATAGAAAAATGACATTGGTTTGCAAATTGACACACATAGATGCTTAGTATGTAATTTACCTTAATTATCTAAACTGCTGCTGCTACGTATGGATTTTCATTGTATTGCAGAAAGAAGAAGTATAATTTGATTCCACTCGTAAATAAATTTCATGACTCTCCATGCATACTCGTATGGCCATAAATTGTAAATTGCATGCTCCTGGTGTTGACGTACATAAGGTAGAACAAGGAACGTTTTGGCTTAATCATACATGTACATGCACATATTGCAATATTTTTTTACCTGTATAGGTAGTAAAAGTAAATCTCTTCCTAATGTCATTTTACTATGCTTCGACTTGTATTATTGCTTTACAAATATAGGTATACTTTTCAGTTTAAAATGTTTACGTAGGGTTATTGTTCATTGCATGACCCCTACTTATTTTTTTCTGACTGCCATTCTCAATCCCACAATTACCAGTTTTGGGGCTTCGTAGACTACTGCTAAGAAAACGAACTGGCTAAAAAAAGACCATACTCATAAAATTTAAGTTTAAAAGGGATAGATATGATTACATGTATGATAGCGCCATAAGTAAAGTACGCTATTAGAATCGCATATAATACATTACAAAGGGCACTTATTTGTACTAATGCAATGGTGAGGCAGGATGATCTACTGTACCATAGATAAAGTAAGATACGATACACTTTAACTGAAAGACCCTTTTCGTAAAACATACCAGTGTTAAGCACACAAGAATGTAGGATGTCGGCTGCTTTATGCACATACAATATACAAATACAAATGTTAAAAATTTACTTTATTTTGTGTACTCACAAAACAACAAAATATTGTACTATGAAGCCAACATTCCATAAAAATATATTGTACTGTTCAATTTAATGTAACAACACAACACTGAAGGAAACCAGTTGTATGCCTGGTACATATAATGCTCAATAATATATTGTATCTGTTTACATTGTTAAAAAATCATGCGTTTTTGTGTCATTCTTTCATGTTGCATGCATCATGCATTCACCACAACAAAGTGAAATTCGTATTACGCATGCCGTTCTGTCTAAAAGCATTGTTAGTACCTCTGCAGATTTTGTAAAGTGAGCAGTGAAGTAGTGAGGAGAATCGCGTAGTATATTTTTTCGCTAGCGATATTTGTTTTTGAATAATGTAAGTACACATGTATAAAAAATATATCCGTACAAAATCAATATTACAAGCTCGTGCTAATTAAAAAAGTGTTAAATACGTTTGTAACTGCAGGCAGGATACTTTTTTAAAGTGTGTAAGAAATTGTTTTTACATAATACGAATATTGCCTGTCTATTATTCTGTTTTAGTGCGTATGTGACTGGCTTTACGCTTGTTTTACTGCCAGTTATGCCATTATACAAAATGTCCTGCCAAATTCCAGAACTAAATTTCAAATAATATTCTTGTGCTTTAACAGTACTAAAAGAGGAAGATCATGCTTTGTAAAAAATGTGTCAATTTAATTAAATATATTCCACACTAATGTGAAAAGACATTTTAGCCTCATATTGTAGTGTCATGTGAAATATTTTCTCTGGATTTGCAAATATGTGCAAACTATTTAGCAATTTATTTAGGTACGACATCTGCAGGAAGTAGTAGTCTCATGTCATGAATGCTACATAGAATGATAAAACTCTTCAAAAATTAATACCTGTAAGAATAGATTGACTAAGTAGAAAAGATTTGCAAACGAAACAAATGGAAACTGTCAAGAGTCTTTGTAAGAACTTGCATATAGGTTTCTTAACAAAATTTCGAAGAAATCCATGAAATCTATGTCTAAATATAATTTACAACAAAAAAACTAGTATCCACGCTTTAAAAAGTCACACAACTACTACAACACCGTAACTCTTTTGACTCACAATCAGTGAATTATAGTAACACTTCAAATAACCTTCACTTTCAGTTTAAGCTAATTATTGTATTACTTACTTTTGTTTCATTTATGACTACGTTGAAAATATATTTTTTTTGGAATTGGTATGCATATATCCAGTAGATTATTGAACATTTTGATTACCTTTTGAACTGTCTTGAGTGAATCAAACTTTGACTGTCAAAGTCACGTATTAATAGACATACATATATACAACATCAGATAACACAGCGAAAGTGAATACATGAATTTCATAGTATCCGTTTTAAGAGTTGTTAGTACGTTGAAAATACAAGCGACAAATTCAATAAATCTTTTTTTGTATTCTAAGCACGTATACTGGTAGCAAGCCGTCAATCGCTAAAATATCTAATAGATGCATTTGCCCTACATTTTACCTGTGAATAAACAAAAGTTGCACAGCTAAATCAAGTTGTGGTGTGTTGGGATTGTGATATCGTTCTCAAAATTGTTTTTTTTTCAACATTTTATGCTCGTTTGACATTGGCTATTTTCAGGATTAACTGGATATCTCCAATATCTACGTGATGGACAATCCAGCTTTAGAAATTGGGAGTGACGAGGTAAAAACTTCCTTCTATTCGATTTAGTATCATTTTGCGTATAAATAAATAATTTTTAAATTTTATGTCTTGTATAAATAATTTCAACTTACTACTGTGTATACCTACATATATATCTAAATTTTAGGTCAGTATATGGTCAATATTAAATGATAGTATTCTGCATGTTTCACTCTGACTTTGGAAGGTCAAGAAAACATTTTGTGGTACAAGCAATTAATACGGATACGTCTACCTAGTTGTCTCGTGTCAGAATAAAACAATGATGAATAATGACAGATGGTGCAACCACTTTTACAGAGAAAAACCAAATCAAGTGGTAATGATCGCGACATATTCAATTGCTTTTAGTTAGATTGACGATTTAGATATGACTGATTCCTACTCCTACCTACACTATACACATATTCCCAAGACCGAGAAAGATAAAAAAAAGAGTGTCATGAATGAAAGCATGTAATCCATAGATAATCCAGAACTAGAAAAGTTTTCCAGTGAAAAACTGTCTGCTGAACTTTGAAACATTTTATGAGAGTAATAAATCATAGTTTTGTAAATAAATGGTTTGAACCTGAACCCAAGTATAGATTAGCTGTAAAACACGGACAGAATATTTTAATTTAGTTCCTCAATTTGAACACGTGGACATGACGAATCATGGTTGTTGAACAGTATATGTGATTGAATTGAACATTTTGAAACTTCACATACAAACTTCAGACAATAAATGTTATTTACTTCGCAGCAACACGAAAACAAAAAACACTTAGATATGTGAACGACTTTTTTTATTGACATGCAGTGTGAATCGTAAGCACAAATACAAGTACTACCTGGAAAAACAAAGTTTCATCCAAACAATCCGTTTCTTGCCAAATGACA
>JAHZMT010002706.1:0-11307 GCA_027743785.1 Sinhomidia bicolor
CGCAGAAAAATACTACAAGTACACTCTCACAGCAGCAGCGTTTCGTAAAGTTGATTGCTTATCTTTTTATTTTCTTCGTATGTCTACTTTTTTTTCTTTTGAGCTCGGTTTTTCATATAAAGTGGTGGTGGTGGTAGTAGTAGTGGTGGTAAGATAACATTATTTTTCTTCTTCTTCTTCTTACACCATTGCACTGATACGGCATGAAATGAACTTCTACATTGCGATAACTGCGTATTTAAAGCTTTCATAATGTGTACACGTTCTCCTCGTCGACTAGAAGATATTCACAGCATAAAACATGCACATACATATACGCAGGGTTTTTGAGTCAAGAACTTTATAAAAGAGCTTGAATGCTATTGTAGTATATAGAAGAACAGACCGACCATTTTTTTGATTTCTATACAGATTACATGAGTCCATGTTGTACTGAACATGGCACGACTCAAATGCTGTTTTTATATGAAGTAGCCCCCTTTCGTTTTCAACTTGATGATGATGATAATAATGACGCTTGAGTTTGCCGTAACATTTTTCATGATACGGCACGGACGGAGAAACATGAAAGAGAAATAGTAGTAGAAAAAAACGTATAACTCTCTATCCGACCGAGGAGGAGAAGCAAGTAAGCCAACCGAAGAAAGTCAGGGTCTTGTGTTTTATTTCAAGTACATACGTACATACACGATATAAATGCAGTGAAAAAAGGTTTAGAGATAATCGTGTAATGTAAGATGCATGTATAAACAAAGTGTGCAAGCGTCAACAACGTGACGTGATACTACTATGTAGATAGTGGGCATGTGTGCAAGTGTGCGTCTATAATAATAATAATACTAATAATAATATCAAGTTAATAAGGTATCTGTACAAAGATAAATTGATATAAAGGAAATTTTATCCTTGTGATCATTATAATTGCTCTATGAGATGCTGCTACTATGATGTGCATTGTGGAGGAATTCATGACATTTTTACATTGGCATTTGTCCAGTGGGAGCCAGCCTGTGTGCACAAAGCAAGAAAAAACACACACAAAGAAAGAATGCCGAAGATAGAATGGCTGTGTGTGTGTGACAATAATAATAATAATAATAATAGGAAGTATGTAGTAATGATAAAATGACGTGTGAGTGGAGAGAAAGTGCTGAGACCTTCTTAAGGCGAGGTTTAGAAAGGAAGGTCTCGTGCTTTGTTTGTTTGAAAAAGGATTTTGTAAAATAAATGCAAAAAAAACCTTACTCTAATTTCTGTCTGTTTTGTTTCTTTTGTCATTTTGTAGACTGAATCATCGTTCATCCTTAGTCTCAACAGGGGAGAGAATAAGCAGTGGTAACAACAAATGTATTAGTACAAACCACTGACTTGCCCATCATAATACACTCTAGTACCATATCCTACCATCAACAAAGCTGGGTGGTGAAGAAGATATATCACATTGTAAAAATGGATGACGAAAATCCACCTCCAAGTCGGCCTTACAGGATCCGGCGACCATCCGCTTCGTTAATCTCTAGTACAACTTCACCAATGTTCTCAGCACCACCTACTCCAACGCTCCAACCACCGCCAAGTCCTATGGCTCATCACAGCCGTCATAGGTCTAATACTAGTAGTAATAACATTACTGGAGCAATATCTCAAAATAATAGTAATAATAATAATAACTTTGGACCTGGTGATATTGACGATGACGTTCAACCATCGTCGTCTTCCTCTCCGTTTCCTCCACCATCCCCTCGACCAAGGGCTGGAGGTAGTTCCCAGCAGCAGCAAGTTGTTGCTGGAACAAGTTCCAGCTTTAGTCGCAACTCTGGTCCTCAGTCACCATTGAGCAGCCCCGATTCTACATTTTGGGGAGGCGCGGCACCTTCACCGTCCCCTGTTGCTCACAGTAGTTACAGGGGTGGACCATCTACCCCCGGAGGAATGTGTGTTGTTTCTTCGTCAACGGTTGATGACGTGCCACCCTCGCCATTTTCTCCAGCAGAGGACCTCAACAGTAATCATCACAGTGCAAGTGGTAGTAACAGTGCTAACAACAGTAATAGCTCCAGTAATGTGAGCGCAAGTATGAGTAACGTGAGCAACCTGTTAAATAATTCCATTTTGGGAGGACCAGTGGCAGGTCCCAGTAACAGTGGTGGGGGAAGCAGTGCAAGTAGTTCCGGGGGTATTATTGCGAGTAACAATGGAAGCTTACTGGTACATCATCGTATTAGTCAGTTGATAGTGGCAAGTGGAAGCAGTGGCAACAACAGTGGTAGCGCTAATAATAGTAATAATAATAGCAATAATCAGCAGCAGCACTCGGCCCTTATAAGCCAACTCAACCAAGAGGTTAATCGGCAAAGTCATAATAGCGTCAATGAAAGCAGCCCTCATCATCACCATTCAACTAACCCTGCAGCGGCATCCTCATCGCATAATAATACTGTATCACCGACATTTAACATGTCTCCGCTTAGGAACAAGATCAAAAAGGCATCCAGCTTTGAAAGATTTTCTCAGGCACAGGCTGCATCCGGTGGGAATAGTAGTAGCAGTAGCAGCAGCAGCAGCAGCAGAGCAACAAGTGGTAGTGCAGGTGGAATTTCCACGGGCGCCATCGTTTCAAATGAAGGTGTCAGTAGTCTATCAGTTACTACAATATCTAGAGCAAGTGGAGGCGAGATTATCAGCAATAATAGTACCAATAGTAATAGCAGCAACAGTAGCAATGCCACTAACAATAACGAGCAACCGATCTCATTACCACTGGCTACCCCCTCCAATCCTCAGGCATCATCAACCATCGTTTCCAGACTTACAAATAATTGGGAACCTGTTGTAACAGCGACACCGACACCTGCAATAAATTCAAGCTTGACCTCATCGTCCTCCTCTACTTCTACCTCCTCCACGTTAACTTCGTCCTTCAGATTAAGTCAAAATGTTCATTTTGGTAGTGACAAACCCCATATTAAAATCCCGAGCAAAAAACTTGCTGCCAAACTTGCTAGTGTATTTGAACAAGAGCAGTTAAATGAGGCTGCTGCTGCTGCTGCTGTATCCGTTGCCAATATTATTGTTCCATCGACATCTTCCTCCTCGTCCTTAGGAGGACCAAGTCATCATCATCATCAACAGCAGCAGCATTCAGGAATTCAACAGTCTACATCATCAGTATCCATTGCCCAGTCCTACCTGAATAATTCAACGTCTACGTCTCAGGGCCAAAGCAATGCTATAGCTAATAGTAACAATGCCAATTCTACTCTAAGCCAAATACTGAACGAAGGACCTGCACATCATCTAACCGGTATGGGCGGATTGATAAGTGCCACAGAGGAACAAATTATGAGTCATCACCACCACCATCACTCTCATCAAGGAGGAGTGCATAGCAGCGCCTCTGCAAGTAGTCACGAGAATCTTATCAGGGAGCTGAGTGAAAGTCCGTTAAATCTCACCGAAAATAGTAGTAGTAATAATAATCACAGTAGCGGTAGTAGTAGTAGTAATATCAATACCAGTGCTCATCATCAACAACACCACATTTCTCATACCCACCATACCCAATCACAACCCATTTTACCCCAAAGAAACCCAGTGATTTCATCCTCATCTCGAGCTTCTTTTAGCACCTCCTCTGCAGCATCATCCTCATACACAAACTCCACTACCACATCTTCTGGAAGCAGTGCTGGTGGTAGTAGTAGTACAAATTTACTTCTTAGTAAAAAGATTCCTCTTACTCCAAAGCAAAAATTGCTACATCGTATTCAAAGTGGTGGAGGCGCAGTGTCTCCGCCACTTGAACATCAGCAACCTCAACAGCCTCCTCCTCCACCACCACCGCAACAATCACCAATTCAACAGCTCGCGTCACCTATTCCCCAACAACAACAACAACAACAGCAGCAGCATCAAGTTTTGTCAATACAGCACCACCAACTGCAGCAGCAGTCCAGTCCTTCTCCGCCGCACAATGTCCAACAACTTTCACAGCAGCTCCAACAATCATCCATATCAAATGCACTGCCCACCATACAGTCTACAAGTGGCTTACAGTCTGTTAATCTATCGCTTGTACAGCACGATCAACTCCAGCAAAATGCCGGAGGGAGTCACCTTATTCTATCCAGTGGTGATCCACATTCCCCCAATTCTCAGCAGTTTGATACATATCCATATGATGCATTTATTCGATCAAGAGAAGATATCGTTGTTCAGGAGGCACTGGGAAAAATGATCGATGATCCCAGTACCGTCAACAGCATGTCGTATGATACTCCCGATACATACGCCTACTACCAAAGTATTTTAAACGATGACATTTTTACCGGTAGTGCCAACACTGCTAGCGCTGCACAACAACAAGGGCCTACTACTATTTCAAGTAGACAGGCAATGCAGCATCAACTCGCTGGAAGTCTACATGACCCGAACGAGACTTTACAGCAGCAACAACAACAACAAGGTCAGCATTCTGGACAGATGGAATTTGTACTTGGGCTTTCAGGAGAGGATCATGATAGAAATATATCTAGAGCGGACGACTTGTCGTTGGGAGGAGATGGAGGAGGGCAACAGCAATTTATGGATCCTAATGATGCTTTAGCCGCCATGAAATCTCACAATCAGACTGACAGCACGCTACGAAATTTATTGATGATGGACTCCAATAGACATGTTTCAGAGGATGTTTGGCTTTTGGCAGAGTATCAGAACCAAAACAGACTGCTATCCAACAACGATTTTGGTAGTCGATCCTCGTCCTCATCAATAAGGAATGGAATGATTAGCGGTGGAACAACGGGAATAAATTCGGGTTCGGTAATGAGCATAAATGGTCTTCCAACGAGTGTTGGAGTAGCTTCGTGGAATAATGATACGTCATGGCAAAGAACAAGTATTACATCCGGATCTGCTTGGCAGCATCATGGGGGCGTCTCTGTTGATCAAGATGAAGTGATGGACATGTCAATGATTGAACCTGACAAAGGGGGCTCCGGTAATGGAAATGGGACAAGTGGGAGTATTGTGGTTACCAAACGGATTTCACAGCTACATGCTGCTTATGGAGATCAAGGAATGGACGATGTAAACTTGGTCTCTGACAGAGATTTGGCAACGGGATTACCACTTTTACAGAATATGTCCATGTCGATGGCAATGGAACTTCAGCAACCGCTGGGAATTTTGCAGAGTACTTCCAGTGCATCTGCCAATTCCTTGAAAAATACTCTTCTCAACAGTCAATCAAATATTGATCTCCAACATCACAAAATGCTGTCAGGTTCCGCCATGGACATGGATGATCAGCCGGTAAATTTAATGGCAGCAGTTAATTTGGAACAGGAACTGAGTCATCATTCCAATGTTGCCTCCTCAATGTCTCATCATCACCATCATTCACAAGAGCAATCCCAGCAACAACAGCAGCAACAGCATTCTGCAGCGCATCTGTTGCCACATCACTTGGCCGAAGTAAAGTCACTTGGTCATTCCAACAGCAGCAGCGCAAATGATCATCAACAGGGAGGCTCTTACACACTACAAATTCATCAACAAACCCAGCCCCCTCCTCAGCACAGTATCCAAAATGACTTTCATCACTCACAGCAGCAACATTTGGTTGATGTGGGTAATTTGAGTCCTGCGATAGATAATATTGACGAGCGACGAATTATTAGAGTAAAAAAGAACAAGGAAAGCTTATCATTAAGTCAGGAAGATATGTCAGCCGGACTTCCACCTCCAAATATCATTCCAGACAAGCCTGTTCAGCCAAAATCTCATGCTAGTTTACCAGCACCATTGCAACTTATTAAGATTGGAAACACTGATGATGAGCTAGCGGTG
This sequence comes from Sinhomidia bicolor, assembly GCA_027743785.1. NCBI lineage: Eukaryota > Metazoa > Arthropoda > Collembola > Entomobryomorpha > Entomobryidae > Sinhomidia > Sinhomidia bicolor. Next base: position 5,851 of record JAHZMT010002706.1, read on the forward strand.
TATACGAGAAACAAAGCGATTCCTCCAAATACTCGGTTTGGTCCTATTGAAGGTTCATTGAAAAAAGCTTGTGTTGATGATATGGACACAATGAATGCGATTTATCCCTGCTTGATACTGTCAGATCATCAAAATATTCTTTGGCGCGTGGACAGGGAGGATGATGACAACTGCAACTGGACAAAATTTGTGCGCATGGCCCATTCCATAAAAGATCAAAATGCACTGATAAGTGAAAGTGATCATGATGGCTTACTGTACTTTACAACGTGCAAAGAAATTCCTCCAAGAAGTGAATTACAAGTTGGCTTTAGTTTAGAATATGCACAAAAATATGGTTTGCCTTATCTATTACCGTTGACCAATACTAGTAGTACAGGAAATAATAGTGTACCTTCTCCTGGAGGCTTTTTAGATGATGGGAAAATTAACATTTCTCATTTGCAACAGCAACAGTCGCATGCTTCCACAATCAGTGCTGTTTCATCTGTAATTCACGGCTCGCAAAACTTTCTCCACCATCATCAACAGCAGCAACAACAACAACAGCACAACCATCACCCACTACAAAAGTCGATGGAAGAAGAGCCAATTATTGTTCATCATAATCACTCAAGTCATCATGGTCATCCAGTTCAACCGTCATCAGCAAGTCCGGAGACAACGTCATCAGTACTGGCTCAACCTCAATCGCAGCATCAACAGCCCCAACCCCAAGCAACACCTCCACCTCAACCACAGCAAAAAAGTGTCATTGTCGAGACATACCAGTGTTTTGAGTGCGAGCAAGAGTTTCAAGATGTTAGTTTACTTCAGGAGCATCTCGACAAAATGCACAAGGAACCGGAAATACGGCGTCCGAAAAAGAAAGCAATTAAAAAGTACCAGCAGCAGCTACAACAGCAGCAGCAAAATTCGGCAGTCTCCACAACAAACAACAACTCATCGTCGACGGCAGCAGCCGAGGTTTTGGAAAATTCGTTTTCTTTTGCTGCGGGAGGACGAGATGAAACTCATTCAAACAGTCAACTTTCGAATCAGCAGCAGCAAAATCAAAGTGGGAAAGTTGACAGCAGCAGTCAAAGTAATGCAGTGGACTCTTCGGACCTTCTCTCAATGGGAAATTTACCTGTTACCAAGAAAAGAAAAGCAGCGTCCACTATGAAAGCATTGTCATCTGGAACATATTCATCGGCAATTGCGTCGACAAATAATAATACGAGTAGCAACGTTGTGTCCACCGGGACAAACAACGATGACAATAATGATATTGGTGTCATCTCCGTTGTCCAAAAAACGGATACGGTGGTGAGCAGTGGCGGTCGTGGGAGCGTAAATAATAAAACCGGTGTGTCTAACAAGAGCTCCACCAATAATATTGGCGTGATTAGTGGCATGGATCTGGACAGCGACTGTGACAAGCATGGGGAACAACAGCAACAAATGCAAGTTGACGGTGGTAATGAAAGTGATGTGACGGCAAGTCAACCTCCTGCAAAGGTAAAGTGTACAATGTGCTATAAATCATTTGCCACAAAGGAGAGATTGGACAGACACATGATTGTACACAGCGATGAGGATACCAAACCTCTCAAATGCCCTTTCTGTCCCAAGCGCTTTCTTACAAATTCTGCTCTTGCAGGACACATCAAAACCCATGCAGGTGAGTGAGTCATTTCAAGTCATTTTTCCAATAAACGTAATTGGCTTAGTCACTTGATGTCATAATAAATATATGATTTATTGCTTTTCAGAGGAAGGAAAATGTTTTGAATGTCCCATCTGTAACTTTTCAACACAGCAGTTGCTGCAGTTGAAAGAGCACGTGCAGACTCATAAAAATAGGGACAGTGGCATGTTTCACTGTCCACAATGCCCCAAGGTACGTAATAATGTCAATTTCCCGTTTTTGACTATATGCAATATATGTGTGTACATTTTGTTAAATTGTAGTTTTTATAATTACATAATTGCATAATTACAGAAATTTTCTGCCTACTCAATGATCCGTAAGCATATCAGAGCATTCCATGGTCCTCGACAGTATGAATGCGAACAGTGTCCAATGTCTTTCCCAACATCTGACAAATTAAAACTGCACAAACTGAAGCATTCAGATCATCGAGAGTTCCTTTGCGCCGAATGCGGTCGACAATTTAAGCGAAAAGACAAGCTCCGCGAGCACACCAAGCGAATTCACGAGACAAAACGAAAAGCGATAGAACTGACACTTCCAAAAGACAAAAGTATCAAAAAATTTCTGCCAAGAATATCCCCAGAGGAGTACGAGCGTTTCGTCTACAAATGTACAGAGGTATGTCCAGCAGCCAGAACGAGGGTCATATATTATGTGTCAAATTACTAAAATTACTACTGTGACGTGTTTTTACGTACTAAATTTCTATTTTCGAAACCCGTACCTCCTCAAGCAAGAAGTAAAGACATTCCTCAGCAACTTGTCAGCTTTATAGATCCACAGCCTTTGCAGCCTGGAACGATTGTTCAGACGCTGACAGACGACGGCAATAATACGGCCAGGGCTGGGGTTGTTAGCTCCAATGTCACAACATCTAGACTAGCTAGTGGGGCTGTATCCACATCTACTTTGGCTGCCGTAGTAAGGAGAGAAACCGTTGTAGGGAAAGTTGTGGCTCAACCACATGGCTGTCAGTGGTGCCATCGTCAGTATGCCACCAGAGCCAAACTGTTGCAGCATCAAAGAAAAGCCCACATTCATTTAATGCCACCAGACATGCAGGTTCGTACATTAGAGTAATAGCCACATGTTATCATCATGTCATTGTACAGTTCTTAATAAATATGACAAACTTTCTTTTTATAGATGCCTCGTACTCAAAAGAACAACGTTATGAGGAAAGAGGAAAGCACAAAATCAAAATCTTCGTCAAATATGAAAATTGAGCAAGAGTCGGTCATTTCATCGAACGTAAAGATGGACTCATCCTCTAATTCTTCTACCATACGGGCAGCACCCAAAGGTGCTATTCACAGTGTGCAAAATAGCATGGGCACAACAAGCGTTGTTGTATCACAGTCAACCACATCAAACTCTAGCAACACAGTGGGAGCTTCATCATCATCGGGAACAGCAATATCGCAGTCATCATCATCATCATCCACATCCTCCATTGTTTCTGCTCCAGTGACAACAACCACAGCTTCGGCAGCAACCCTTCAAGCATTACAAGCCGAAGGTCTCCCGTTTCAAACAGAGGACGGTGGTTTGGTTGGAATCCTTGTGGCACAAGTGGACAACAACCACAGCGTCGGCAGCAACCCTTCAAGCATTACAAGCCGAAGGTCTCCCGTTTCAAACAGAGGACGGTGGTTTGGTTGGAATCCTTGTGGCACAAGTGGGTTCAAATGTGGAGCTAGGAAATTTAGTTCAAGGTGACGTTCCCATTGTGATGCTAACAACGCAAGCGGTTGGTGGATCCTCTGCAACGGCCCTCTCCGCGCTTCAAGGCGTAAATTTTAGTGTACTTCAAGCTGGTCAAGTGGCCAATTTAAGCAACGGTTCCACTAATGCCAATACAACAACTGCTACAAGCACCAGTAGTAGTTGTCACAATAATAACGGTACCAATGCATCTCCAAACATCATCTCCAATAATAATCTTCATAATACTACTACTACTTCAAGTTTAGACAGCACTGGAGCTTCCTCTACCGGAATCATTACTATTAACACTGGAAGCAGCAGTTGTAATAATAATGGTGTTACAACCGTGGCAAGAAATGTTATTCAACATCACCAAAGTAGTGGTAATAGCAGTAGCATCAGTAGCGCTATTATTAATAATAATGTTAGTAATAATAACTCTTCTGAGCATCATGGTAGCAGCAGTAGTAGTAGCAGTGTGATCTCAACAACTGGAAAATTGTAGTTTTGTAAGCTAAGAGCGTGAAGACCGCCGGCAAAGCTTTAATCGAATTAACCATAATTACTTTAGGTTGCTGTACTGATGAGTTAACTTAGTTATAGAGAAAATGGCGCATTTCCCCCCGGTTGTTCTGTTGTTACCACCTCCTTTCTGTGTAACGTGTACGTACAAGTAGTACTCATACTAGATATACATAATTTGATTCCTTGACTTCTTTTTTATAAAGTTAAAACTTTTTGTGTTTTTATTTTATTTTATAAGCAAGCGTGTACACTTTTTTATTATTATTACAAAAACTGCAAAATAGTAATAATATCTTTTGTGCTTTTGAGTCTGAAGTTGAACTTAAAGTTGATATCGATTTTTAACGGTGTTTGAGTTTTTCACACGAGGAAAGTATTAAAAACTGTAATTTTTTTGATGGAAAATAGATAGGCTGAGTATTGTTGGGTTTTGTTAAATGACTGTTTATGTATTTACACTAATCATTTTTATGTATTTTACATGAGGGATTTACAAGGGTTTAAAAAATTGTTTAGAGAAAACTGGTTAAAGCTGGGGTACATTTCTACTTGTAGAAAGTTTATGATGATACATTAAACTGTAAGGTCCGTGCACGGAATATTTTATGCATTTATAAAATATGTATTTAAAATGCATATAGCTACATATAACTTGTTATTATGATTATTATTTATACTGCATAGAAAACCAACAATTTTTTTGTTATTTTATATGTCCAGAAACAACGTACTATATGATACAATGATACAATATATTGCGTATATATACATATATATATATATTTATAAAATGTAGTACATTGCAATTATTGTTTGCAATAAATTCCAATTTTCAATACAACTGTTTAATATGCAGATTGGTATGATTAAAAATAATGATATTTAAAATATGAAACAATATTATACTGATATTCTTGTATATTGTTGTAACAATGAAAGTATTCCATGGAATGAGTCTTATCATCCTAGTTCTTATTATTATTACTATTATATTAGCGTAATTTTTACTACTCTCCAAGTCTTTGTATTAAAAAATGTATAACGCTGTATGAAAAAAATTATGATACATACATACCTACACAGATATGTGTACATGATAATTTTAGTAGTCAAAACTATTATACAACAATGACGACAACAACATAAGACAACATTATTACCTAAATACCTTCAAGATGAAAAACAAGCAAGTGAAATTGTATGCTTTCACTAATGAAGCTATTTAAAAACGGTACGTTCTTAAATAGATTCGATACTATATAAAATTATAATACAAATTCAAATACTGTGAAAATTATTCTATATATATGACACTGTCATATATTTTTAAATAAAAAAAACCATGTTTGTGACGTGACAATGATTATTTGATACATATAAAAACTTTTCTGTTCAAGATTGTACATGTCAAGCATTACTATTACTACTATTATTATAAGAATAAAATTATAATATCTACAATCCAGAGTTGACCTTTTAAAGTTTAATAACGCTTTGTTAGTGAAAAGAAACAAAACCGGTGAAAAAAA
>JAHZMT010002707.1:0-26450 GCA_027743785.1 Sinhomidia bicolor
TTAACCGTAGCATTTTACTTTTTTGGCTGCCGGTTTGTTCGTATACTACGAAAAAAAGCAATGATTTACCTAGGCAATGAAAGTAACAAGAGGTGCGTTGACATCAAATAAATCTTTTGGAAATGCGATGAAATGCAACGTGCAATAGCTGCTAAATCAGCCACCTGGTTGCAGTATAAATTCCTTTAATTTTGTATGCAATTACAGATTCACAATGGATTGTACTATTGTATTGATACAGAAGCGTATTTGCTTGCTTTCTTTTCATTTTTATTTTGAAAAAAAAAGTTTTACCTTCTTTTGTACATTTCCATCACGGTGCTATATTTTGTGCAGTAGAAACTAAAATAGCATAAATGTTGTGCTCAAATCATTTACCTTTCCCTCTCTCTCTCAGTGTATTTTTTTCTGTGATCAAAAGATAAAGTCAACATATATAATAATTTGATCAACTCTTGACTACTCCGATTACAGATTAAGATTTTAAAACTGGAACCACCCCCAGCACCCCCTTTTTATGTCTTATCAAACATTTTTTCTTGTCGTTTGACAGTAAATACAGAAAAAAAACAAAAATCAATTCCATACTTTTTTTCCCTCTGCATAATCATCACGATTCATCTCTCGTTAATATTTTTTTTTACTTTTTTGTGTTGGGTTTACACTCCTTTTTTGACAAAGAAAATACAGAAAAAAAACAAAAATCAATTCCATACTTTTTTTCCCTCTGCATAATCATCACGATTCATCTCTCGTTAATATTTTTTTTTACTTTTTTGTGTTGGGTTTACACACCTTTTTTGACAAAATTTGAGAAACAAAAGGAAAAAAATAGTGGCAATGAAATGGACTTTTTTAGTTTTATTCAACTGCTCACTACTTACTTACTTACTTACTCACTTGTTTCCGCCAACTTGACTCTGACTCAGGCAACGTGTTAGGAATACAACGACTATGTTTTTTCTGCTTGCTTACTTTTTATTTCAGTAGTTTTAGATCAAAGTAAAAAAAGTAATGGTGGTAGTTGCTGTAATAGTAGCAGAAGCATTACTACTTCTGCTGCTGCGGCGAGTTCAAAAAACCGACACACATACACAATCACAATAATAATAATAGTTGATGCTTCTGTACTAGTCACAGAGAGAAATAAGCCAGCAGAGGCAGAGCAGTGCTTTTTGTGCTGCTCTGCTGTAAGCCTACATATATAGCATTTATTACTACTGTCCTTGTGTGTTTTCTAGCAGACAAGAAGAATAAGGAACAATATATATATTTTGAAAAAAAAGAAAATTTTCTCTTAGTAGTAGTACAAGGGGCAGATTGAAATGTTAACTTGAACATGTACCGTTGCCACTTTTGGCACACACAAACAAACAACAGCACTCCACTTTTAATACAGTTAGTTCTGCTATCGTCCTTTTCTTTCTGTTTTTGTTTTGTACTTGCAACTTATTTGCTTTTTTGCTTGTCATTTCCCACGCTTAGATTATTATTATTATTATTATTATTTTGTCTACTGTTGTGGTTCTCTCATTTTTTTCTGCAAAAGCACCAGGAAAGAAAAAAAACGTGGAAAATCTGGAAAACAAAATGATACATTTGCACTCATGTCATATAAATACTTAAACTTCATTCTAGAAGAGCCTACTAGTCTAAACAAGTCAGTTATTGTGTGCATGCACGCTATTTACTTTTTCTTTTCTTTTTTTTTTAAAAAAGAAGTATTTTCTCATGCACACAACCAGAGTTATGAAAAATGTGCCATGCTTCATATATGTACATACATATAATATTTTCTCCGGAAAGGAAACCCAAAAACTTGATACATAATCGTCAGTATGGTAAAATCACACAAACTCAAAATGACGAGGCTATTTCCTCCTGCACACTGTTGTTTCTCCGTTTCATTTTTCGAGTGTGATATATGGCATATTACACTATACAACATGACATTCATTCTTTTCTACCTTACTACTATTACTACTATTAGAACTTTTCCTTTTACAAACTCAATATTATTGTCTTATTTTTCTTATACAACAAGCTGTACATTTTTTTTAAAATCATCCACATAAATATTTACTCTGGTATGTGTATCACTCTAGTTACTACTATTATTGTTATTATTATACCGCTTTGCTGCTTAATTAGTCAAAATATAAAGAAAATACTTAAACAACTTAAACCCAGTAGAGATTTACTATTATTATTATTATATTTGCTCATTCTTCTCTTCTCCTGTATATTCCCTGCATACTACTAATACTACACAGAAATTATTTTTTTCTTTTCATTTTCTACATTTAGAAAAGCACCCTGTAGCAGAAGCAGCAGCATAAAGAAAGAAAAAAAGACTTGATATTTTTAAAAGAAACTCGCATGTTTAACCTACAGCTTTTTTCTTCTCTTCTTAACTTTGTCTTCTTCTTAGCAAAATCAGCAGCAGCAGCAGTTGAGCAAAGACATAGAAGAAAAAAAGAAGATATTTTTTTCTGTCTCTATTTTAAGCTGTGTTGTTACTGCTGTTGCAATAGTTGTATAATCAGTGTAATAATAATGACAAGAAGAAGGATGATGAGAAGAAAAAGAGTGTCTCTCTCTCTTTCAATGTGAGTGAAGCAATCCCATTATGCCCCTTATTGTAATGCATACACAAGCCACTACTACTACTACCGTTTCTTTTATTAGCTTCTGATGAATGTAAAGTATATATACAGATATACATCATAAGCAGCTTTACTTACTTCATCTTTTTTTCTTTTTACTCAGCTTGTTAGTCCCTGAGTTAAGTTTCTTTTATTTAAAGAAAAAGCTGAAAAGAAGTCTTTTATTCTCTCTTTTCGTCTTACTCCGCTAAAGAGTGTACTTGATTTTATTCATTGTACATTTTGTATAGAGAGTATTCATACAAAAAAAGGCTAAAAATTTTCTAAACGGTATGTATGCATACCTAAATTAATATGATTCGACAGGAAAAAGCTACGACCCCGTATGAATTTTTATTACCTGACTAGTATAAATATGCAGTAAAAAGTGAGTATACCCAGAAAAGTATAAAACGTACATATTTTCTGCTATTATTGAGTCCAAGCATGAAACTACTACTACTGCTACTACTATTTTCCTTTGGGACTGGTTGGTGCTATTGAAAATTTTATTTTTTTTGAAATAGTGAAAAGGAAAAAGAGGCTGGAAGTGCTAGTTTTTGCTGCTCCCTTTTGTTTGTGCACATGTTACCTTGCAAAAAATGGCACAGTTTTTTGCGTGTGTGTGTGTATTTGTGTGTGCAGCTCTCTTGCAAATAAATAGTATTAAAAGGTTAAAAGTTATAAGCTGTAGTAAAGAGCATATATTAGTACAATGATGATGATGGTGGTGGTGAAGGAGAAGGAGGAAAAACGAAGGTAACGAAAAAAAGGAACAAGTATATTTTACAGTGAACAAAACTCTTTTAAAATGAAAGACGGAGTAACATAATAAAAAAGACTTTTTAAACAGAGGACCGCTTACTGTTTTTTTCTGCTTACGAGGCAGCAGCAGCAACAGCTCACCAAAAAACCACCACCACACCAACAAGCATATATAGTAAAAAAAAGCATGATTGCGAGTGATTTAGAATTAACTTTACATAGTTCCAAATTCACGTTTTCTTCTTCTTCTTCTTCCTCTTCTGCATGTTGTGTCCGTGTCTACTCACATTAAAAGCGACATGCTCACATAATATGCAATGCGTGTGTGTGCAATATTGAAGAAAGACAGAGAGAGGGCTAGTAAGTAGTGCAATGCAATGAAAATGTAGTATAATTTTTTTTTCAAAAAATAAAGTATAAAACAGCAACCATATCGTTATAGTGCAACGCCAGATATTATTTTTTTTACAATACACTCGTTTGCCATTTGGCAAAGTCAGGATAAAAGTTGGAGTAAGAAAAGTCTATAATTTCTTTCTTTTTCATATGGACTTTTTAACGATATTTTCTACGAGGACGACGACGACGACTACTACTACTACTCTGGTTTCTCCAGAAGTGGCAGGAGAACATCCGAATACAAAAAAAATAAAGTAAAACACAAACACACACACACACACACATGTGTACTGCTGACATGCACATGTATGTATACCTAAATGTGTGTGAGTATGCATTTCTCATCGGAGAAAAAAAGAATATAATAATAATAATCATATCATCATCACTGCTGCTACTCCTGCCATACCTTTTTTTCTATTCTTGGCCATTCCGGTGGTGGTGGTGGTGGCGGCGATGATGGAAAAAGGCAAACTACAAAAATATAAAGGAATGAATGCGTTTTCCAAACAACGCCAGAATATTTTTCAACTTTGTCTCAGTCACTCACTAACTCTGTAGTGCTCCTTTTGGAAAAGCAAACGGTTCTGCTCTGCTAACTGCTACCGCTGTTGCTGTTGGGTAAAAGGAGTTACGCAGAGAACTAGAAGCAGCAGCAGTCAAAGTTAAAAAGCCAAAATGAGAATGTGAGGAGGGCAGAAAAACGAACTCAAGTTAATGCATGCATGCATGCAGCTCAGTCACAACTCAACCTACCTTTTCTACTAAATGCAAATGTGTTCTTTTTTATCCATCCAAATTTTTACACAGTCAGCTAGACATACACACACACACACACAACAGCACTAGCAGCAGCAGCCACTATTAAACCAAAAGTATTTACTTCTGCTTCTGGTGGCTGCTGTTGTGATGGTGTGTTCGAACTGCTCGTCAAGTTCGAAAAAATATTCCAATGTGTGTAACATGACATGCATGCATATATGTACATTTTTTCACTTTATTATATATTTTTTTCCTTGCCAAAGCAGTACATTACGTGCATAACAAAAAGGAATTGTGTTCTCTCTCTCTCTTTCGGCATTTTTTCCCTTCCCTTTCACCACCACCATCATCAACATATTATATGATTTGTAATAGAAGTTATAGGAGAGCAGCAGGAGGAACGCTTTTTTTTTGCAATACACCATCTATCTATCTATCTCTCTCTCTATTTCTTTCCGTAATTCCATACAATGCGCATAGCAATAAGCCTTCTTCTTCTTTTTTTTTACTTTACTCCGTCCATCTACTCACCTAATGGTTACGTTTTACACTAGTAAACAGCAATAGCAGTAGTTGTAGTAGCAGTAGTCGTCCGTCGTTGTAGTAACAATAATGATATCATCACCGTCACATTGTACACATGAAAAGCGTTTGTTATCACGGTATAGTCACTTTGAAACTTGTTATACTACAAAAAAGATTTTTTTCTTCTTTACTATGAACAAACGAATATTATTACTGAGCATGTACTATCAGCAATAATAATACCATTATCATCATCATCATCATCAGGCTCACCACCATCGTCACCGCCACCACTACTGCTGCCTATGCTACTACTGCATACTTACTGACTAGTCTACTTGTACTAGTCACTCTCACTCATTTATTGTTAGTCAGTCAGTCAGTCAGTCAGACAGTCACAAGTGGAAGGGAAAATAGCACTACTCCACAATTTTTTTTCTCTGTTTCTCTTCTATCTCTCTCTGTCTCTTATTCTTTTTCAGCTTTCCATTTTTTTCTTTCTTCTTACCTTGTCAATTTGAAAGAAAGTTATAAAGAGGGAGATAGATAAGCCAGAACAAGACGAAGAGACCAGTGGATAAATTGTGTGAGAGCTGAGCGTCGTCCTCGTTGTCCTCGTCGTTTCCCTTCATTTTCCCTTCTTAATAGTATGCATAAATAGCAGCAGTGATATATGTACGTGTAGTACATTATGCATACAAATAAGCGATACTTGTATTTTTATCGGCAGTCGGCATTGCATTGTTGATGTTGGACAAAAGCACAGGTAAAAAAACCGTCCACATAGAAACACACACGCGGTAATACAAATACGAGCGTACGTACGTACATAACTATACACATGCACGACACAAGGCACAACGTCCAAGTCCAAAATAAAGCACATCGAGACTACTTTTTTTCATACATTTTTGTTCTTTTACTCCTGTTCTTTTGATTTGATAGTGCGCTCGCTTGCTTCGAACAAGAAACAAGAAAAAGGACGAGTTTGTTGAGTAGAGTAGATCAGTGACCACCAAAAAACTTTCACACACGTACACGGGGTAAAAAGAAGGAGAAGAGGAGAATAATCATAATAAAAAGTGTTTTTTTTCTTGCTCGCCCTCTTGGTCTATATTTTTTCTTGGCTGTTAGTACTGTTACCTAGCATGCAGAGTGTGTACATGTGAATAATGTGTGTTGGCAAAAATAGGAATCCATTTGGGGTTTACGATTTGAAGAAGAAAACACAAAAATAAAAGATTTGTGTAAGTACGCATTCATTCTTATTTGGAGCACAACAAAGAGGGAGTAGAAGGACCCTGTGTGTTGGTGAAGAAGAAAGCTTGTGTGTGCGAGTGAGCTGTTGTCTTTGGGAAAAAAATTAGATAGAAACGTACACGCTTGATAAGAAAAGCAGTGAGAAGTTCAATTTTACATTTTCTTCTCTTCTCAGAGAAAACAAAACGTGAGAGAAACTTGTCAGTGAATCAGTGACGGTTCCCTTTGGTTTGTGCATATATGCACACATGTAATAATAGTTGAATACGTCGTGTTACTCCGTTTTTCTACTGGTCACTCTCTTTCCGGTTGTTTATAAGCGACCAACCATATTCGATATTGAACAGAACAGGGTAACGTGACGCACTGCAAGTTGTTTTGACTTAATTACAAAACGCAAGAAAAAAATAGAGAGACAAAGAAAGTTTGCTCTATTTTTGATTTTCCGCATGCATACCCTCTAGTATGCTCGTCTATTTCTCATTACACTTATCAGTGCTCATATCATCGTCGTCATCAATCAAGCTGAAAGCATCCGAATAAAAAATAAAATACAAAAGCAAAAGCTCCACTCACGGCAAACAACCAATGACGTTACCTAAGACAATTGTATAACTTACAAACTGGTGAGGCTCGTCATTTTCAACGGTATTAACAGTATTCTACCTTCAATTTCTCCGTTGCCGCATCACTACCGTCATCATCATCATCATCAGAAATGTGAGAAAAGTTTCGAGAGGAAAATTAGAAAGCAGCAGATGCTCCTCATCTTGAGCAAGGGATAATAATACATAAATGCATGCTTTGTGCGTCTTGTACAACGTATGCATACCTACATATTATATATACCTGCATAACATTATCTGTTTGTTGTTAAAGTTGTAGAAAGTAAATGGAAATGGTGGTAAATAAGAACGGCGTCTAAAAGAAAGAAAACTTAGGATGTTGATCATCTCCACTGTAGCGATGATGATGAGGATGATGCAGGCAAATATTCACGGGATCATTACACCTGCTCCTCCTTACCCATCTCACTACTACTCACCTGTGTTGTTGTGTAGTTCTCCTGCTGCTGCTCTTCTTGTTGTTGTTGATGATGTTGATGATGATGATGAACAGGATGCTGATATGAGATGAGATGTGCTGCTGCTGCTACTGCTGGAAACATGATGTTTGTTGTAGTGATTGCAACAATAAATTCAATCTGAGGGCACAGCCTCACCCACTTTGTATATCGGCATTGTGCTGTTGTTCATTACGTTGTTGTTGTTGTTGTTGATGATGATAACGACAAGGAATACGACGATGATGGTCAGTGATGCAAATAATATAAAGTTGCATTGTACACTGCTGGTGTTGCTGCTGCTTCTCTGTGAGAAAAGAGTGGGCAAAGGAATTTAGAGAGAAAGAAAAAAAGGACGCCAAGCAAAGGGCAAGCGAGTAAGCGGCGGCATGAGTTGAGTGAGTCAAGGGGGAAAGGATCACAAAAGCGTTTACGCAGATTGATGATTCCGCATTGTTATTGCTGTCGGTGATGATGATGATGATGGCCACGATGAAGAAGAAGTTAGTGGTGCTATTCTTCTTTTGTTGAACTTTCACCATTTTTTCTACTACTGCTACTGCTGCATTGCTAACCAGCAACAGGACAAGAACGAGTGTGTAGAGTAGAATTATGGTTTAATCAACATCATCATCTTCATTGTAAGCTCAGCTCATCCAGTCTTCAAAAAAACATTCTACCAAATGGTATATAACATTGTAGTGATATCATGACGGAAAATTTCCACCTCCTCCACGGTTGAGTTGAGTATGTACGTACGAATGGTCAAGTACACCTCCTAATTTGTGATAATGATTTCGCCTTCACACATGGACACACGTGTGTGCAGAGTTGAGAACAAAGCCACCAGTGAAGTGAGTACTATACATATATACACACGTACACAGTGTATTGGTGGTAAATTGGCTGGAATTTTTAACGAGGAAAATGAAGGCTGAATGAATGAAAAAAGACAAGGCTGAAATAGAAGAAGAAAAAGGAAAAAAGGCATCAACCAAAAGGACCAATTCAGTCAATACAAAAAAAAACTGAAAAAAAGGAATATTTTTTTTCTTGTTCATCTACAAAACTCCTCATGATTTCTCTCGAGCTTCACTATTTAATATACAGAATATCTAGAAAATTCTAGTAGATGCACATTTTCTCCACAAAATCCATTACATTAGACTACTTCTCTCTCTCTCTCTTTATCTGTATCCCTCTTTCTCTCTCTCCATAATATTCTTTCACTTTTTTCTCAAGTAAATTGTGTTACTTTTTGTTCTATCATGCCATTTTGGTGTTTGTTCAGAGTAAGCGACTGAATGAGAAGAGGAGAGAGTAGTAGGCAACAGAGAGTGCGGCTGATATTGTGTTGTTCTTGTTGTTCTTGTGGCGGTGGTGGCGATGCATGGTACGACGAACCAAACAAGAAACAAATTGAATGCGGCACTAAAAATGCGGAATCCCTGTTGGAAAAAAAGTATTTTTATTATTTTACTCCCTCCTCGTTTTCCCCCTTCTTCTTCCGAATAACGATGCTTGATTGTGGAACTCGAGAAGAAGACTGGACTACTGGTCTTGGCATGGCCTTTCTCCGTTGTTTCACCATTTTATTTAGCATACAACAATAATAACTGACGAGTGAGTGAGTGCTTCTTCGTCTTCTTCTTCTTCTGGTTGGTGTAGTAGTATTAGTTGTAGTAAAAGTAGTAGTATATTTATAGAGTACAAGTCAACCGGACAGTGAAAGAAAGAGAGAGAGAGAGAGAAAACACACAAAACCGTGAAAGAGGTGACGGAGGTGAACAGATTCCTGTGGAAGTAGAGGTGGTGCTACTGGTGCAATTCCAAGAGCTCCACTGCGTTCCTTATTCTCGTGCCTTTTGCTATCATCGTTATTCCCCCAAAATCTCTATATAAATACTTTTTTACTCACTTTTGAATGGATCATCAAATCTGATGAAAATATTAAAAAAGGGAGAAAAAGGAAATCATCGCATTTTTTCATCAATACTCTTTTTGATGTGAATCCAAAAAAGTCATATTTTTTAATTAAAGATGAGTGCTATTAATCATCGCTGCCATTACACCACCACCATCGTGTGTGTTGTTGTTGATCCTCTGTGTGGTTACTGGTGATGATGGTTGCATGTTTTTAGTAAATTGTGTACTTCTGCTACTGCAGCTGCAACTGCTTTGAATGTGTCATTTTACATGAGATTCTCACCGCATTATTTGTTTTTTTCTCAACAACAACAATAGCAGCAAAAAGAAAAAAAACAACTCGAATGAATAGTTCGTACAAAACAAGCCTATCAAACTACTTATTATCATCATCGTCATCATCAAAAGAATAGATAAAAAATATAATGCGTTTATAAGTAATCGTTTTCTCTTTTCTTCTCGTCATCCATTGTTCCTCTCTTCTTTCACCTTGTTCTAACCATCACAATGGATGGAATTACTCTGCCTACTTGTCTTAAAAATTGATGTCACTCGCACACAGAGTGAGTCACGCAATGTTAGTCAGCTTGATAAGTTGACAAGGACATTTTTTATGCTTATTAAAATAGCATAGAAAACAATCTTCAACTGTTCTCAAGTGAAAGCAGAAGAAGAGAGAGAGAGAAGAATGGTTTGTGACAGGTGTAATGTAATTGAGATTCACTCTGCTTTATTTTCCTACTACCCCAATCTTTTGAGAAAGCAGAGAGAGAGAAAAATGTCAACAAAACAAAAACTGTTTTCTTTTTATTTCCTCTGAGAACGGGGGAAATGGTGAACACACATCAATAATACTAAAACCGAATTATCTTGGATGCAAACAAAAAAAACGGAAAGCGTTGTTTATTATTAATAATAACAATACTACAATATTTACTACGATGTCAGAATCATTCGAAAGTAAATTTCTTTTCGAGAGAGTGTCATCGTGTGTGCCTCTGTGTTTTATTTTGTGAATATCAGCTTAAAAATTAGTAGACGACGTAGTAGTAGTAGTCCTCGTCGTCGTCGTCGTAATCTCAGTCAAAACGAATGAATGACAGGTGACCGATATAGATAATCAACGAACGAAGAGAGAAAATGAAAAGAGGAGTGTAAAACGACAAGCAGTTTTTAATAGTGATAATTGCATTACAAATATATTCTATGCCATAAACTAAACAGGGTTTTCTGTGTAAACAAATACAAATCACGTAATTACATACTTTATACAGATTTTGCGACTTTGTCTCATAATATTTATTCCAAAGTCCAAGTGCCTTTTCCCCCATAATATTATTCATCTGTCGCAATACTTTAAAAAAAATAACAATAAATTTTTGTAAGCACGCCGTATTCATCATCATCGCGCTAAAAAATCAGGAAAAGGTTCTTTTTTAGCGCTGCCAGCAATGTAGCAAGGAAAATATATGAAAACGATTATGACAAGGACATCGCCTATAATTGAACTTCACACTTGTCATTATACTCCGCCTCGTGAAAACAGTAGTTTCTCCGCTCATTACTATCTTCATCATTCTTAGCACTTGTGTTAAACACTTGTGCTCGGATGCCGGATTATTTATAATGCAAATGAACAATACGGAATAACTTTGGTCGAATTTTATTTTTAAATTGTGACCGACAACCGTTTCTCTCAATTATGGTTTCTCCTTCTAAATGTTCCACACATACGACTGTAATTATCTTATATAATAATAATAGTATACTGTTATTATTATTATCATCATCATCATCTTCATCATTATAAATGATCCACCTGGAGAGTCAAGTGGCCTATATGAAATTGACATTTGTAAGTTATTTTAGCACCTCTTCTTCATTTCGGATGCAGATATGCTGTGCGTGTTTGTGTGATGGAGTGTCAAACTGGGGTCCATTTTTTGATGTGTGCTTATCCCAAACACTAAGCAAGTGTGAAGAAGCAAGAAGCCATGTTTAACATTATTGAGCAAAAGTATTTTCCCTAACAAAAACTACTTTTAATAATGTATGGTACAGTTATGCATTAAATATAACCATGATAATTTTCAAGAAGAACTAAAAAATATGCAGTGAACGAGATATTGTCAGCAATTTTAATATTCAGTGGTGCAGAGTGCCTTTATTCTTTAGTGGTTGAATTTTTTTTTGTCTGTCGCTGTGTGCGCATCATCGTGTGTATGCTCGCAGGTGTGCAGTCCATTTCAAGTAAAAAAATAAAAAAATAAAAACAGCGTAAAATAATAATAGCTTATACTACTAACAAACAATACCAATTTTTCCATTTTACTAATTGTGTGAAAACTAAAACAAAAACTAGCAATTTCCCATTATTTCCCACAACTTTTGTTTTTCGCCCATTAATCCACCCATTTTCGTCATCATGTTTACAAACTACACAAATTTTGGACTGCTCAAGTCCTCTCTACCTGCTTTATCCGTGGCTGGGGCGGCAACAGGCAGAGATAGAAAACTTATCAAACTTGTGAATATCGGCGGTGACCGCAGTGAAAACACTGGGGATGGGCAAAAATCACGTGGAAATCGGTAAAAAATAATATTGTAGAAAGCAAAATATATAGAAAAAAAGACAACAAAATTGTACTACTACAACATACATACTTACTTCACTTCATGTCAATGTGATGACGTGTGGTAGCTGTAGTAGTATTGGTTCAGTAGTAAAAAATTTCAGAGAGGAAAAAAAGAAAGTTTTCACCACCACATCACCGTTTACCACCGTAACTGTTTCAAAAATATTTAGTTGTTGGTTGGTAGAATCGTGTACATAAAATGAAATCTTCTTCACCAACTCACTGTTCATCACCATGTAAAAATCATCCACGAGAAAAATATATATGTATCAAGTAAGCTGAGAAACAGGCATGGCTAATCTAATAACAGAATATAAGTGTAATTTCGTGTCATTTAGATAAATGGGCAAAAAAATGTACCAAAGTAAACTGAGGAAAAACAATACTAGTAGTTAAGTGGAACAAGCTGAGTGTATACACGTGCTTTTGTTTTCCTGTAGTTTTTGTCACTTTTTCAAAGCACGTAATAATATTTAATCATTTTCAAGTTATTTATTCCCAACGTAGAATGATTGAACGTTAAATGTATTTGGAGGAATAATAATGATATGCAATTATTAGACAGGGACATATGAGCCAGGAAATGGTATGCGGTTGTTGATCCACTCTGAGTATTTTCTCAGATAGCAACAACCGTGACATTTGTTTAACCGTGGGTTTCAATGGTCATTAATATAGTGGGCTTTAACGGTTTTAAATACGACCATGGGGTAAAATGAGAAGCCCGCCTAAATTTATAAACTTAATGGTTGAGTAGAATCTAATGCATTAGTAATTTTATAACCACATAATCATGAAAACCCTCAAATTATGGTAAGGCTGTCGGTCAAAATAGTTTGGACTAAACAGTTGTTTTTGACGGCTGCCATCCCTGTTGAATAATAATAAATATTTAGTGTTCGTTTATGTTTCTATCCTCTGCTTTAGTAGATGACGATTAAGTAGTTGTATTAGTACCCGGAAATTTCAGCATAGCTGTCTGAATGTTAAGCCCATGCGAGTTTCTTTCCTCTCCGTTTACATGACTATGCACTTTTTTGTCGCTGTCCTCGTGCTGCAGACAATAAATAATTTTCACTGGGGCCTCGTATCAAATTTACCCAGCACAAATTGCACAACACCTTAATAATATATTATTGTCAGTTTTCGTATCAATAACCTAATGACAATAATATTCACGAAATTATGTATAAGCGCCAAATTACTTGTATTCTTCATTATACTCCTCTCTGGTCGTAGTAATTTACAATTGCTATAAAAACGTATAATAGCACAATAGATGATAATGATAGCTGCTTGCACTGCACATAATATGCATATATATATACATACATATCTATTTACTTTCAAAATACCCAAACTAAAAACCGCTTTTCACATAACCATTGCACCAGTTGTTCCACACACTCTAATCAAAAATAAAAACAGGAATGGACCATTCAACAGAAAGTGAAACCTCTACTTTCAATCAATTCGTTCTATATAATATTTTCTTTATTTCCTTTCACAAACGCCATACATACATATAACATACATGACACCCGATTATTATCTTGCAACCGAGCATTTTAATCTGAATGTCACTCAACGTTTTTTTCTTCTTAAACCTACTTTTTTTAAAAAAAAATTCGTTTCCAATTCAACTCTATTCTAACATAAATAATTACCCAAGATTACAAAACACTTTTTATATCATCTGAACACAGTACTTATTTTAATGACCGTATCAAATTAAATTTTATACAAAAACAACTTTTCCCAATTCCTTCCATTGAATGCACGCCACTACTACTACCACCACGACTGATGGTGATGATACTTTTATTTTTTAGCACTTACTTTCACTATCATTTCTCCCTGCTATTAATTTATGACCCATCATCATCATCATTACCACTGTACTCACTCAGCTCTCAGTTCAACCTCAAACATAGTAAAGTGGCCCCTTTCTCTCTTTTTTCTTTTATCAAAGTGGACATACACGGTTTCTTTTTACTTACACACACACGTTCACCGTATCACTTTCTAATGGTATGAAACAACTTATAAAACGCTTTTATTTTGGTGCACGCAACCCATTAAAACGTAAACCCTCCTTTATAGTAGTACTAGTAGCCGTCGTACAGCAGCAGAAGCAGCAACAAACAACAACAGCATGTCATAACCACACTTTGCTTTTAACCTACTCGCCAGCCACCAGCCACCACCTTACCACATTATACCTACCGCCACCACCACCACCACCACTAACCATAACCATCAAACCGTTTATTATTACACAGGAAAAAAATACCAAAAAATAGCGTGAAATGAAAGTACGGTACGTTCCCAGTTGCTCGTTTTGCTGGTGTCTCTTTCCCCAGTAATACTTGTCGTTAAGTAATAATAAGAAATGGTCCTTCTATCATTGTCCCTCTCTATAATTTGCACCAGTTGTAATATGGAGGGAAATCCGTTTGATTAATTACTCAAGGCCACTAAAAGTACAACATAAAAAATAAATTAAGGTCAATTTATTAGATATTCGTAATGAATTTGCTATTACTGCTGTTTAATTAGCACTCATTCAGAAGGTTAGCGCAGTTTCCTTTAATTTTCGTTGCAAAATATCAACTAAATTTTTACAATTTTAAATTCATGTTGAACAGTTTGAAATATTTTTGTAGCGTTATGGTAAACATACGTTTGCATTTTTACTAATAGGTAGTTTAACACAGTGTTAGTTACGTACGAATATGTATTATGTGCCTGTAATTTTTTTTCTGAAATGCACCTGACCAAAAGGCGACAAGCACGAAAAGCGTCATGTTCATGGCCGTGTCTCCATTTTTTAAGCAACAACGGGAGCGTAAAGTATTAGTAGTAGTAATAGCAGCACTACTAATAGTACATGAAACAAGAATCATTTAATATGTAGCATTACCTAATTAATTTCACCAGTTCTCGTTTTTTTTCCTTCGAATGATTTTGTATGATAGTTTGTCATGTTGTCGATGTCATGTTAGTGGTCGTTGTACTTTTACTTGTAGACAGAAAGAGAGAGAGGGAGAGTTATATAAAATTCTTAAATGAACCATTGCATATTGCATCATCAACCTTAGGCATCACATGTCTGTCGTTTTATGCCTATGTCATGTAGGTTTAGTATTGCATGCAACTTGTCAATGATTTGGTTTTGTAATTTTTTGAATTTTTGTTTTTCACCTGTTGGCAGTATCAATAAGAAATATTACAAACATTCACGCAAAAAGATTTAGGAAAAATAAAGTGAGCTCATTAATTAGAATCAGAAGAATAATTAAAGTGGCATCTCTGTTTGCCCCGGTAACTGCTCCTTTAAAGGTTTCACAATGGCGGTAATAATACGCTATACAAATTGTACAGCTGATTTAAAAATATAAATAAATATACAAATGTGATGTATTTTATTATTATTACTGTAGTACCGTAAATATGCATAGATGGTAATACATGCATATATTATGTACTACTACTACTTACTTGTAAAAACGAAACAAAAAACTAAATGCTTTACTTATCTATTATATGTATATATTTTTTTAAATATATATATTTAACAACTGGCAGTAACAACAATAACAACAAGAATATATACTAACAAGTACAATAGCTAATTATTATTTACAATTTAAATAATAACAATAATAATAATAATAATCTGGCCATGTTATTATGTACTAAAACTACAAGCACTACTGATACAGAAAAGCTAATATGTTTTACGTTCATTTTGTTCTAATATTAACAATTATATATACTTAACCACTAACCACTACTATTGGGTTTGTAGTCAGCCACCACTAATATAGATTCAACATGCCATGTTTTGTCATTTATTTTAATGACGTAATCCCTTTTCCTTTTACTAATTACATATTACGTTTTTGTGTTTTATGTACTTTATGGACATGCTGACTGTAATTTAAAAGACAAGAAGAGAACCGTATAAGTAAACAATAATAATAACTATCTCCACTTTCACACATCACTAGTAAGTAATTATTAATAGAGCAGTAGTAGTAGGTAGGAAATAAATTAGTTTGTAGAATTATTAGGAAATCACATTTTTTTGGAAAGTTTGGGGGTTTGTTTCTCACAAACCATAAAATTATTTTTTTGTTTGCATGCATATTAAACATTGCAATCATTGCAATTTTTAGTATTTAATTATTACGTTTCTCCATTTTGCTAAAATTTACAGTAAAGCTTTCAAATCACATTTTTTTTAGAAAAATAAACAACTCATATAAACGTACACCTTTGTAAGTGGTTGGTAAATAAAAGTTTTATCAGTATAAAAAAGGTAGCAAAGTAGTCTGCAAGAAAGGTTCACTTGACATATACTTTTTTTTCGTACAAATTTCACTACTTTTTTGCTTTTATCCACCACTTGCCATTATCATACTTGTAATCATCATCATCATCATTATAGGTTCTCTTCATAAAAGGAAGAAAAAAATCGACATAAAAGTTAAATGGAGAATGTAATGTGTAGAATGAAAGTGCAGTACTTGAATAGTAGCGAACAAAGCAGCACAGATGACCTGCCACATGACCAACTTGTTCATAGCCTGAAAAAGAAAAGTACAAACCAGGACCGACCACAAGATGACTTTTAAACATGCAATAATAAAAACGTACATATTGTTAGTAAAATGAAGTCAGTGTGTTGGAGAAAGCAGTAGTATTAAAAAGACCATTTTACGTATTTACTTTATTTACAAGGTCAAGCATAAAAATTGAATAGGTATGTACGTTGCCATACACAAGTTGTATGTATAAATATACAACCTAAACATCGTCATCATCATCATCAGTAAAATCATTAAACTCCTTTTTTCGCCTTGACTTGGCATGCTCAATAGGAAAATTTAAGAAAGCTTTACCATTTTCTAAAAAAAGTAAAAAACAAACATTTTTTTCTCTGGTTTTGTAAAACCAGAGAAAATACTTTAACGAAACGCTCTATTACACGACGACGACATGACAAACCATACGTACATGCATTCTTCGTTTTTAGCTTGTTTTTTAAGTGCCTACTAACTTTGGTTTGCAAAGATTACCATAAATGTACACAAGTCTTGTGTACATTCCTATTATTATTACTATTATTATTATTATGCAATTTCTGTTTAATATTATGCAGCAAGTGATATGCTCAATCCAAAAATCCCAACCCTCCTCTTCTCTTCTCTCGCACCGCCTTTCCTTCTCCAACTTCTGCACTTTCACAGCTTTTTACATACAAATTATTGTTCTCAACAAAAAAAAGAAAACAACCATACAACTTGCAGAGAACATACATACAAATATACGTAACAGAAAAACTTTTAATACAAATTTTTATTTATTTATTACTAAACTAATTATAATTACAGCAAGTACCTTGTCAGGATGACGACGGTGACGTTACATGGTGTTTTGGTGGTGTGGTGGATGACAAACTCTTTAAAAAATATATATTATTTTGTTGTCAAAATACATATAGCATTAAATGCCAATAACAAATTGATAAAGATACAAAACGAGAAGCTGTCAAAAAAATTGTGGTTTTGCTTGAAACAAGCTAGCAAAAAGTATCATGATGATGGGAAATGGAATGGATGTAATCGGAAGTAAATAATTTTTTTCAGGGAGTAATCTATAAACGCTAAATAATAGTACCAAAAATTACGTTGTTCCCGCTTATTGATGGATGTAACAATTAAAAAGTTTTTGATGATGGCTGGATTATTAATGAGGATAATAATAATTACAATAAAATAAGCATTTTTAAAAAGAATTAAAGTATTCCATCGGAAATGTGTTCGTGCTAGTCGCAGACAAAACTACGCGACATTCTATTTTATTTTGAAAAAGTGTGAATTATTCCAATGATATCATTATTATTATTGTTTCTGCCATTTGTTCAATAATATATTTGATGACGACCAATTATTATTATTATCTACTATTTTTTTCACCTGTACGGATGATAAACGAGAAAAAAATATAAATAAAATATTTATACAAAATAATTCAATGATGATTACATATCTGCTTCGCCGTTGGAGTGGTAGTGTGTAGTGTGTTTGTGTGTGCGCTATAAAAAACCAATATTTTTAGAAATAATTATACATATTTTTTTTAAAGTTCCCTTCTACTAGTCAGCAACTTTAACCTTTTTCATTTGTAGTGGTTTTAAAAAAATGTTATTAATAATTTAATAATATTTCTCCTTTTTCATTTTCTGGTTACTACATTAAATTATTTTTGTGCCTGTGTGTCTACCCAATACTGCAACTTGCGCTAGCAAAACACATTATCTAAAAAAGAGAAAAGCAAAAAAAGACAAGGAAAAAAGCTAACAAAAAAATCTAGCAAAAATGTTGTCCACAGTGAACATCAAAACGGATTTGAAAAGGTCAGCTAAAAATATAATAATAATAATAATAATTACCATTTTCTACTAACATAACTATAAACTTTTCTAAAAGCAATATATGTATGCACTTGGCAATTTCAGTCTATTTATAATGGAGAAAGAAGCAGCTACAAAAAGTTTAATTACTTTCTAAAAAAGAAAAAAAACTACTTTCATTTCAAATGTCTTAATAATAATAATAATGTGTTTTATTTTTGGGTTTATTTTTCTTTGAAAATAATAAGAGTTAACGAGAGAACATGTCAAGAACATGGCTTATTGTGGCGTGTTTTCTAAAACTATGAATTTGTTATTTATATGGTTATCATGTATAGCAGCAAAATCTCATCCTTCATTTTTCTTTGAAGGCTTTTTGCGTGCACTAAAATAATACATTATGTTTTTAGATATATAATTTATTTTTTTTTAAGAAAGAAATACTCATGACTTTCTTGTAGACACATACCAGTAAAGAAGCCCGTACTTACTTAGGGAATACTTACCATGGTCATATACTACTAGGACTATTACATGTACTACTACAAAGTGTAGGAAAAGATTACAACGGATTATAATATTGCACGTTTTTCTCGAAAAAAAGGCTAATAATAATAATAAAAATAATACCAGAACAAAAGCCTATATAACACTATTTGTTTTTCTGTCTGTTTGTTTTAATGATCACTCATAAAAGGACGACGGAGAAAGTAAGAGTATTACACAGTAGCAGCAGCAACAGCAGCAGTGTATAAATTTTTTTTCCTGTAAAAAAAGATAAGTAATGTAGTGCACAGTTTTTTTATATGAACATAAATGCGACAGTAGTAGAAGCAGTAAGTGGTGAAAAGACTTCCCACAAGCGAAAGGAAACAACCACCACCACCGCCACCAGATTGCCTTAAAGAATAAAATGGAAGAAAAGAAGATGGAGCGAGTGAGTGAGAGAAAGAGAGAGAGAATGTTTTTGAACAATGTAATAAAATTTCAAACTTTCTCCAAAGTCGCAACAGCAGCAACATTTTTTATGACAAGTTGAGATTTTTTTATATCTCTTTAAAGACGACATTTCGTTTTAACCTCCTTTTTCTTTTCTCTGTAGAGTAGTCTTATATCTGCTGCTGCCTCTGCAGTAGCAGTAGTTCAAGTGGTGGCATCATTCATTACTGCTGAAAATTCAATGTCTGTACAAGACTGTCTGCTTAAGATAGCATTATTATTACATTTCTGTATGGAGTGTTTGACCGGAATCTTGCTGCCGTGAGGATAACGCCCTCGTGGAGCAGTGGTAGTTTTATATAGTATGCCTTCCACTTGACTTGCCTGCTACAGGATAATTAAATTAAAAAAGAGTTAAATTAATAAATATTAATTTATAGAAATAACTACTCTTTTTTGGATAGAGTTGTACGCTTATGCATTTATGTAAAAATGAATTAATCTTAATTAATTTCCATAAATTAGTCTCACATCGTTTTCATTTTCTTAATGCTTGTATTATTACAGAATAATGAATTCTTGTTTCTTAATTGTCGCATCGGGAAATAGAAAAAAGTTGTTTTTTTAAAAAAAGGCTACACAGTAGCAGCAGCAGTGTATGTACATCATCAATTGATGGACAAGTCACAAGATGGAAGTTGTATAGCAAGGAAAAACTACAATTTTTTACAACCATGTCCAATGTTGCTAATGGGGCATAATATATATAATTTTTCTTGTTCTAGCTTGAATAAATGTTTTGAAAAGATATTACTCAGCAGCATCTTCATCATCATCAACAGAGTGTTTATTATAGCTTCTTTGGCAGAGACAAGATGCTTTTAAAAATGCAAGCGTGAATAATTTAAATGTCTTGCTTCGTATCTCACACAGTTTTTTGTGTGCTTAACTGCCGAGTCAATTGAGTGTTGCATACTTGCATTGTCTTAAGACTTTTTTCAACAGATGTCATGTGTAATAAGAAAAATTGAGAAAAACTCATCGTAGCAAAAAAAAGAAAAAAAGTTTTTATTTTTATTTTGTAAACTTTTGTTTTTCACGCTGTTTTTAAAAATGTACTCTTCAACTTTTCTGGCTGCGAAAAGCAAGCAAATCTTTAGAAAATTATTGTTATTTGATTGGCCAAATTGCAACTCTTTTGCAGTGAGCGATAATGAGGAGTTAAAATGAATACAAAACTGATTGACTGTTTAAAAAAATATGTGTATGTGTGCAATCCCCTTTGTATCTTCACTTGTTCTGTTGCAGCTACTGACTGAGAGTTATAGGTAATGTCTTTGTAAATTAAACAATACAAATGAATGAGGACGAAACCTGTACTAATGTTGTGTTGTTTTACCATTGAAGCGTGTGGGATGGATGAATCTTTTTTTGGAAAGATTCCATCTATCCGGAAGAACATTTAAGATTTTTTTTTCAAAAAATAACGTACGTACACCTTTTTGTCTAAGCGGTTGTATCTTTACTCAAATTACATGAGAGTACTCAACACTACTTTTACTACTTTTACACTTTATTTCAAAACAGCATAATAATTCACTGATTTTCAACAAAACAGTTTATATTTGTTTGCAGGAAAGTAACGACGACAAGTTTAAATTGAGTAATTAGCAAATGAGTATGAGACTCTGTGAGGTTGATTAAATTACAGGATGGTGATCAACATGCTGATTACGTTTCAATTTGATTGTCGTAATAATAAAGCAGCAGTATAGTCACTTATTTTTTGACAGATGAAAAAAATGCACCTCAGTCATCATTTCACCAGTAGTAGTAGTAGTTATATAGTAACATGCACATTGTCTTCATCATCGTCGTCATTTTTGCTAACCTCCAAGTCAATTAAAAACATGTGTAGTTTTTTATGCTGTGTGGCTGGTTTGCTTGCTTGCAAATCTTTTTCGTCTGTGGAAAGGTCATGAGGTGTCATCAGTCAGCATATTTCTCTTGACAGAGACCATTTGTACACAGACACACATACACATACATCGTCGTCGTCTTCTTCTTCGTCTTGACGATACTGATGGACTAAGTTGTTTGTTTCAAAACATAATATGAATATGCATTGTATTTATATTTATATCCATGAAAAATTCATTGTATAATTTATTTACCCAGAGAAGAAGAACGATATTGCCAACCAACTAGAGAAACAGCAGCTAGCACTAGAGTTTTCTTCTATACGTCTATAATATTCTGGCTGCTGCATGCTAATGTTGCTGATAAGAGAAGCGTTAAATACAAGAAAAATGAAATAAAAATGTAAGAAGACAGACAGGAGGATAGGAATTAGAGGAAAAAAGAGAAGAAATGTAATACTCTAAAGAAATGAAAATGAGAAACGTATGTTGTGCAGTAAAAAAAGGTCTATTTTTAAGGTTCACTCACACACTTGTTTATATATTTTTTTTTGCATCCCTATGTCTGGCTAACGACGACACACACACACACGGATAGAGAGAGAGAGAGAGAGAGAAGAGAGAATGTATCGAAAAAGAACAAAGCCGTTCGGAGAAATGAAAAGAGATTAGAGAAAGAGAGATGGATTAACGTATAAAAGTGTGCACCCGTAATACTATTGTATTACGGAAAAACCATAATATTCACAATAGATATATATTAATACATTCCTTTACACATTATAGGAAAAAAACTACAATGCAAAAAAATGATGATGATGTGGAGGTGGATAATGAGAAAAAATACTTAGGAACATAACATGATGGTGATGGACAAGTTTGGTAGGATTACCCAGAAAAAAAATTCTTTTTAACAAACCGCGTTTTTTTCTGGCAATCTGTTTGCGTGTTCCGCTACTTTGATCCATTTAGACAGCAAGGTTCAAACTTACTTAGCAACGTCGTCAGTTTTTGTTTGAATCTTTGTATTTATGTTTACATTACGCTAAAAAATTTGTGTATAGCAAATCATCATCGGTCGGTCGGTAGCGTATGTCTTGCTAATTCAACCTGACCTTCATCGTCATAGCCATCGTTATTAGTAATATTATTATTGTTATTATTATTATTATTAGTGTATTGGCGTTTTATAGGTGGTGTGTGCGTGTATGCAAGTACATATGATATACATGCGCACGGGCATTTGCCACCGCTTCTGCTGCTGCTGGTATGGTGCTACTTTGACTTTACCACATCCATTATGGTTGGGTGCATCACTTTACAAGAGTTAGATTATAAGATTTTTATTAAATAACTCTGATGTACAATAGTAGCCAAAGCAGCACAATGGCAATGCTTCGAATATTTTTTTACTTTGAAGGTTTTGTCATTAAAATGATCAAAATGTGAAAGAAAAAATATACACAATTGCAAAGCACAAAGTCGTATATTCAATTCAATAAAAAAATGCTGAAAAAAATATAAGCAAATTTCGCCGATGTACAGACAAACATGCACATTTACATATTATTGTGAATGTCTCCACTAAATAAATAGGTAAATCCGTAGCAGTAGTACGATGGCATGTATTACAAACCTTTTGTTTTAAAACGCCTTTTCTTTTTCCCTTTTAATGACTTTCCTCCATTCCTTCCTACAAACTAAATTGACTGACTGACGGATCACAACCATCAGTGTTTCCGCTTGATTTACCCAGCACATAAACACAATCTCAGCATCGTCATCATTCTCATCATCATCACCATTACCACCGTTCTGTGAACAAATGGTGTAATACTGTCGATGAGTCTATTTTAACTCGTTATACAGTCTCCTACATATACATAATATACTTACTCGCACAATGTCGTGTACTCTACTACCACCACCACCACCACACGCTAACTCTTTCCCGAAAAAAAACCAGCCTCTTCAATCTTCACTTTTCATTTTGAATACACACACAGAGAAAAAAGAGGATTTCTAGTATCGGAGATATATGTTATGTGCACAACTGTATATTATTATACACCGCAGTGCAGTGGTGTTGGGAGAAGAAGAAAATAGTAGAAAACTAATGGTGAATTTGTTGGCTGGTGAGTTGTGACTTTGGGATGAGTGAGTTAATAATGCAAATATTTTCACCGTGTTTGTGAATTTTCAAGTTAAAAAAATACTCGGCGCAAATGATTATTTCATAATAATAATAATATATACAATAAACAATTGCATAATAATAAGGAAAAAAAGAAGCATGGTGCATTTTTAAAAGCACCAACATCATCATCATCATTATTATTATCCTCTTCATTAGCGTTGTCATTGTACCATGTTTTGTCACAGTTTTCATTTGTCTAAAATAAAAGAAAATTATATAACGTAGTTTCAAGTTCGTGACATGGCAGGTTTCAGTATGTGGCGTGGCGTGCACTAACTCTTTAATTATCCATGCGTTTATTTAGTTTCGTGAGGAAAATAGTGGGTGCTGTCTTTTAGATTTTTTTTTGGCTGTACGTGATTTTGTACAGACTGCCTGTAAAAAAACAACAAATAAAAAAGAAAAAAAAGTTTTTTTTGAAATTTTTTTAGCTGAGGTGAATTTGTGCTAGATTTTATAGTCCAAACATAAATTAGTTTTACAACTATAGAATTACATGTGTATATATGTAATATAAAGGCTGCATGCAATGCAGTGCTAGCAAGTGTGGTGTGAAGCTTATGGAAAGTAAAAGTAAAAAAGCCAAGTGTTTGATGATCATCAATTGGAATATATAATCAAAGAGTAAAAGTAATATGCTGAAAAGTTGAAAAGTGCATAAATTTTGCTGCTGAGAATAGACCTTTCACTCTTTTCGTATTTATGACGAGTGTGCGGAGGACACTCAAAAGTTTCTTCACGTATCTCAGGAGGAACGTCACCTTTTTCATGGACAGAGACACTACCGGCACTCCAGCAACAGTCGAAATTGTTGAGGCCTCGGATAAAAGTTTTCTCGTAGGGGCCAACGATTGTAGGTCTGTCATCGTTCCTCCTCCTCCTCCCAATAATAATAACAGCTACATTAAATTCCTGATAACATTACTATTATTATTACTACTTATATGCCTAATATATACATACACGCACGCCAAAAAAGAAGCAAAACAAGCATTCTGTGTACTTGAGCTGCCTGATTTTAAATCGCATTTTAAATGGTGTACAGACAAGTTTTGTTTATTTTAACATTTCTGATTTCGCTGAGAAGCGTGCTCAAGCATGTTGTTTGCTGCTACATAGACATACACACACACATCCACTGTCTAAATTATTATTTATTAATACCCAAGCCAAGTCAGACCCTAATGATGAGGCCTCTCCTTTGGCAATAATATATTATCTAAAATTTACCATCCAAAGTTGCTTTTTTTCTTCTTGTGACACATGAAAATGTACAGAATAAATAGAAAAAAAGAGCCAATTCGTCTTCCAATTGATTTTTCACAGATACTATACCTACTTGCCTGTCCAACTTGAGTACACACACACACACAAACAAGAACTTATATATATATATATTATGGCAGTGCTGACTTTTTTTCTACTTGCTTTTTTATCCACTCACTCACTGCTCAATCAGAGAATATATAAAACGTGAATGGTGAGGGATAAGCAAAGAAAGGGCGCATTTAATCAATACACGTAAATTTTTAATAAGGAAATAGGCATTACTTTTTTACTTTCACTCACTTAGTCTCTCTCTCTCTTCTCAGTCAGTCTCTCTCTCTCTCACTTTTTCTCTGCATGCATTATTATGGTTCTTCTTGGAAGAAAATAAAATTATATCAAAAGCATTACTAGTGATTCCTATTCTAAATATTTACTTTAGCAAAAAAATAAGGAGGCCTTTTCAATACATTTCTCCCTGTCATATATGCACCTATATATACATATATGTTTTTTCTTTCGGCTTTTTTTCTCTTCAACATGAGACACGCCAGTTATATTCTTTTTTGGCAAGAAACAAAAAAGAAGAAAAAGAAAGGTATTAACAACAACAACTGCTGCTGCTGTTGAAGCCGGCGATAACAATACACCAACAGACAATGCAATATTTTTTTATACAAGCATATGCATACCTACATTTTTATAGCATTGCAATTACTCTGTTTTGATGACGGTTAATGAGTGAGCGTATCCAGAGCAGCCTCATCAACACAGTCATCATCATCACCATCATCAGCACCGTCGACGTCGTTGTTGTTGTCGTTCACAAAACTTTATTGCGTGCGTGCAGTGCACGGAGAAGAAGAAAATTTTTTTTACAAACTTAAATAAAAGCAAACAAATAACAACTTCTTTGTATCTTCTTTCCTTTCCTATAAAAATCCTCTTTTCAAAACTATTTCAAAAAAACAGACAGACAATGCAATATTGTACACTGGGTTAAAAAGGAACAACTCTTTGGCCAAAGGAGAAGAAGGAGGAAAAAATAGAGAAGAAAGTTGATGATAGTAGCAGTAGCAGAAAAAAAAATTATAATGGAGTTTTTTTTCTTCTTCTTCTTCTTTTTTCTCTTATTCTTCAGATAGAAACAATATTGTATTTTTTTGTATGTACACCTGTAGTACCATGCCAACCCACTCTTATATGCATACTATTGTGTATACATAATAATAATGCACATAATATTATATAGCAGCAGTGAACCAACCTACTATTTAGAAACAGACACTAAACAATAAAAAAAATTGTGAAAGAAAAGCTGCTTTGTTTGTTGTTATTGTTGTTGTTGTTGGTGCTGGTACTTCTACTGGTAGAGTTATTTTTATTTAAAGAACAAAAAAAATGTTTTTTTTCGAGAAAGTTGTGCCTTACCCTTTTCAAACAAATTCCCTCAAGTCCCATCACTGTTTGTACACTTTTTTGTGTGTATGTATGGTGCAGTAAGAAAAAAAGAATGAAAAATAGCAGCAGTTGAACCCGTATAACATACCATTTTAGTAGCACCACCACCGCCGCCAATATTGCTGCCAATGTACTATACTCAACATAGCATCCATTGAGTAAAGAGAGAGAGAGAAAAAATAAAAACGTAGCAAAATTGTTTCAAAACAGTGTTTTTCTTGACTCCCACAAAAAGAGGAAAGAAAAA
Organism: Sinhomidia bicolor; assembly: GCA_027743785.1. NCBI lineage: Eukaryota > Metazoa > Arthropoda > Collembola > Entomobryomorpha > Entomobryidae > Sinhomidia > Sinhomidia bicolor. The sequence goes on from JAHZMT010002707.1 coordinate 26,432, forward strand.
CTGGTAATATACTACCAGC